>JACEIK010011650.1:0-31951 GCA_018107945.1 Datura stramonium | reverse complement strand
ATATAAAATTACATGAAAATGTATGCAATAACTTAGATAAACAAGACTAATTTAAGTTATAAAGTATCACTTGGACATGCTATTTTTGCCCGCGATCAATCGATGTACCATCTTAAATATGAACATAGAATGATTCAAATAACTCATAATACTTCCTTATTAGCCTATTTAGTACTCTTAGTCCTACCTCAAAAGCACGATTTTATCTCTCAAATTATCCGGGGTGTTATAGAATAGCTTGATGAGAATTGCATTGATAGAAACAGGTGGGATACTAGCCAACATGGAGGCTAAGTCATCTCTATTAGAAGATATAAAAGCAAGGAAGTTTGAGGATGCAAAGCTGAGTAAGATTCGAGGCAAGGTTCTGCGAGGGGATGCTAAGGAAGTAGTGTTAGATGGCGAAGGTGAGCATAAAGGGATGTGTTTGTGTTCCCAAGGTTGATGAGCTAATTTAAACCATCCTTTCAGAAGCTCATAGCTCGAGGTACTCCATCCATCCTGGGGTTACTAAAATGTATCATGACCTGAAATGACATTATTGGTGGGGTAGGATGCAAAGGGACATTATTGAGTACGTTGCCTAGTGTTTGAACGGTCAGTAGGTGAAGCACGAGCTCTAGAATCTTGGGGAAGTACTTCAGAGGATGCCCATTCCAGAGTGGAAATGGGAGAGGATAGTGATGGACTTTGTGGTTGGTCTTCCAAATACATTTGGGAAGTTTGACTCCATTTGGGACATTGTTGACAGACTGACTAAGTCTACCTACTTCTTGCCTATTCAGGTAACTTAAAATTCTTAGAGACTAGCTAATTCGTATGTGAAGGAGGTGATTTGGTTGCATGGGGCACCAGTTTCGATCATGTTGGACAGAGTACTTAGTTCACCTCCCATTTCTGGAGGACCTTGTAGGAAGAATTAGGTACCACATTGGATTTGAGCACAACCTTCCATCTGAAGACAAACGGACAGTCGGAAAGGACCATCCAAGTGTTGGACGATATGCTTCGTGCTTGAGTGATAGATTTTGGTGGCCATTAGGATAAATTTCTACCCTTGGCGGAGTTTGTTTACAAAAATAGTTATTATTCGAGTATTGGCATGGCGCCATTTGAATATCTATATGGGAGGAAGTGACAGGTCTCCAACTGGATGGTTCTACATATTTGAGGTGAGACCTTGGGGTACCGATTTGCTAAAAGAGTCCTTAGAATAGGTTTGGTTAATTCAAGAACACCTGGTAGGTACTCAAAGTAGGCAGAAGCAATGTGGAGACAGGAAAGTGAGAGATTTGGAGTTCATGGTGGGAGAGAAAGTGTTGCTCAAAGTATCCCACATGAAGGAGGTATTGCATTTTGGGAAGTGGGTCAAGCTTAGCCCGAGGTACATTGGGCCATTTGAGATTCTCTGACCTGTGGGGGAAGTAGCTTATGAATTAGTGTTGGTGCTAGGACTGTCAGGAATACATCCAACCTTCCATGTTTCCATGTTGAAAAAATACCATGGAGATGGATCATACCAAATTAATTGGGACTTAGTGTTGCTGGATGAGAATTTTTCCTATGAGAAGGAGCTAGTGACATAGTATAGAGAGGTCCACAAGTCGAGATCGAAGGAGATTGAAACAACAGATGTTCAGTGGAAGAATCATCCCATAGAGGAAGACACTTGGGATACCAAGGCCGATATACAGACCAAATATCCTCAACTATTTATGGAATCTGGTATGCTTTCTTTCTTGCTTTTGTATGCTATTCAGGGACAAACGATATTTTAATTGCTATCTAATGTAATGACCCATACGTAATTACGAGGGGAATAAGTTTGGAACACCCTAACTGGCTTAAACTATGGGTAGGAAGGTGTTGGTTGAGTGTTAGTGAATATTCTGAGTTGGGAAGTGGTTTGAGAATGGGTTTGGCAGATACTGGTTACGGGGAACCTCCGTAGCGGGGGAATTTCCACATCAGCGGGACCGTTGTTATGGTCAGAGTTCCACTATAAATTACCAATATAAGAATCGTTGGATCCTTTGTTATGGTGTCGTGACCGCCATAGCAAGTCTGATATAGTGGAAAAGTGACCGCAGCAGCGAACAATGGAAAATAGTATGTAGGCTTTGAGGGTGATTTCAGAGGTTATGCGCCATTATTTCTAAATCACGAACTCCCAATAGCTAAAGGTGATTTTATGATAGAGCTGTACAATTTCCCTTCTCAAGGTAAGAAACTCGACTTACTTCTTTTATGTTTGATTTTTAAACACCTCTAATAAAGGGGAGATTCCTAATGGTGGAATTTCTAGCAAGAGAACCCTAGGTTGGTAGAACTATGGCTGAATAATAGGGAACTAATGTGTGTTGATCCCTAAGGTTAGAAGGGTGTAATGATCACCCCTTAAGGCGAACTGCTTGTAGAACGGGGGTTCATGTGAAAGTTGAGAAATAGAACTACGTGAAACTGGGAACTACCTTAAAAGGGGTTTCAAGGAGTACTGTTAAAGAATTAAAGCCATGGGAAACAAAGTGAATTGGGATAATGGGTAGAATGGGTGGGTTTGAATTCTCAATACATTTGATTTCGGAAGTAGACTATTGAATTGTCTTAATCTCTTGTTTTTAGACTTTGAACGTTCGGTGGTACTGAGAAAGGCAAGGCTCCAGTGGAGTATTTGGCATTTGAACCCTCCAAATCGAGGTAGGTTATGGTTTAGAAGGAGTTAGACTTTTCATAATGACATGTATAGATGTGATATAATAATGTGTATATTGGTCTCTAGACCTTAAGTGTTTTAAATCTTCCTTGTTGAATTTCCTGACTGACTGATGTTAATGTGATGTTGTTACCTGTGTAATATAGAAATGAATGTGTATGTTTTTTCATGCTCTTTTGTATTTGTGGATAATTAGCTCAAATTGTTTGAATGTTAAGTTAATAGAGGTAACATGCAGCCTCCTAAAGGTCATGTCAATGGATTTAATGATAATATAATGATTATAAGGATGAATATGGATACTATGAATATCCTGAGATGAGTGGCTCGTGCCCGAGGGGAGAATCTGGGTCAGAAATGTTGATTGAGTGGCTCTTGTCCAAGGTGAGCATCGGTATAAGCATACAGTTGGAGCGGGTACCACGCTGGTATAATACATGAATTTATAGAGTCCCCTACAGGTCATGACTGGAAGGTCAGAAATAAGACCCTCTGGCATGTGTGTAAATTGATCTTTAGTGCTTGAGTGTTCATGGTGATGTGATAGAGGCGTGCGCATGGCATGTCACCGTTCATTGTATTCTTTGACGTATTGTAAGAATGTGAGAATCAGACAGAGTATGTCGTATCTGACTAAATTGAACTTGTGGTCATGTCTTTGTCATTTGAATTGTTGAGGCGTTGTAATGACATGATGGTTTGAATAGTTAAATGGGAACTCATGTTTGAGTTGTGCAATCTTTGTGAATGATTTATTCTATATCATGTGTGATTATGTGGTATCAATTGTCTATTGATGATTGTGAATAGAGTGGATTATTTTTGGCTGGCCAGGAAAGGATCGTGCATTAGGCGTGATATCACATTTGAGGGGATCATTGTCAATACAATATATCATTAGAAACCCACTGTGGCACGTGGTTATGAGACACCAGCATAGTCCTTGGAACGTCGGGCTACTTGGTGCTAGACACGGTTCCCAAAAACATGCATATAGGCTCATATGTAAATCAATGAAATCATGCATTAAGATTCATTGGCTAAAAGATAAAATTTATCATCATTTATCCCTTTTAAAACATGCTTATCCAAGAATCAAGGCCCTTTTTATCGGCCGACATCAGAAATCGATAAATCATGTAATTCGTTTCATAAACCGTAAATCATTCTTCGACATGTGGCATTGCCCAATACTTTAACATATTCAATTCTTTCAAAAATATACTCATAAACATGGGAAATTGTAATCATGCTTTCCCATCATCAATAAGCTCAAAATATTGAATATTCATCATAAATCTATAACTCATGAATCTTCATCAATGGGAATTTAGATTTAAAAGCTTGAAACATTAATTTAAAAAAAATAATATAAAACTTTTGTCCATCGTTCTTAATTCAATAATTAAAACTCAAATTAATCCATACCCGCATCGAGAAATCACATTTCATACATTGGGTAAAACCACAATAGAAATTGGTCTAATTCATGATTTAATCGAAATTTGGGCATGGTGTGAAAAGATTCACCCATTTCAACCCTACATACTTTGAAATGGTACGATTTCAATATTTCATGACCATAAAGAAATTGAAGTAGAGATTTTGGAGAAGAAGACCTTGAATCTCCTTAAAACCCCTCTAAAAGCTCTTGCGTGGGAATGGGTATGCATTAGGGACTTATCCCGCATCTTATCACACTCATAAAAACAAAAATGACGTGGTTAGGGTCCAAAGCATGGAAAATTAAATTTCCCATTTATGAAATTTCCCTTGAGAAAGCATTTGCTCCAGTGAACCAACGACACGTGCAACGGGTCGTTGCTGATACCCGACTCATGGTATCGAGTCATTGGAGTCAGCCTGCCTGACAACCCTCGAGGTTCTTCCCATTGTCGTTGCTTCAATAAACGGGTTGTTGGATCGACCTTTCACGTCAACTCCTTAACCGGTTTGAACTTCCTTTATCACGAGCCTCACCTTGACTCGTGGTGGCTTTGCAGTCGTGGTCTCGATCCATTGTATGCCTTGGAATTCTCGGCCCTGATAACGACTAGAAACAACGGGCGTCATATCTCACCACGAATCGTGGGACCTACATGGGTTCCCCATTAGCCCAAAGTTCGGCCCTTCCTATGACCGGTAACAACAACTTGTTGTTCCGACAGTCATTACGGCATCCTTTGTCAACAATGCTTCTGAACCCCATACAGGCTTCTTAGACTGACTCGTGGTATCAAACCACGAGTCATGAGTCACTGGATTACGCTGTGATATTTTTCAGGTTTTACGTACTTTTCCAAATTCAACTCCGGGTCTATTCTTAGGCCTTTCCGGTATTACAATATCTCCCCCTTGGAAACATTCGTCTCGAATGCAGGAAAAAAGAAGCAAACAAAAACATACAATTTATAATATCCATATATTTGATCATTTTAGCAAGATTTTTTTCACGAAATGACTACCTCAGAATAAAAACCACATAATTTGACTGATCTCATACTTCACATACACATTCATACACACATAAAAGAAGCTTCATCACACAAGAATTAGACATGAAAGCTGGATAGAGTCATAGGGAAAAAGCTGGTACCTCGAGTCGGCGGCGGTAGAGAGAACAAATGTGGGTATCTAGCCACCATATCCACTTCGGCTTCCCGGTGGCTCCTCAGCATGTTTGATTTCTCCACAATACCTTCAGCGATGCTACATCTTTATTCCTTAGCTTATGGACTTGTGATCTAAGATTTTCACGGAATTTCTTCATGGCTGAGGCTATCCTTGACACCAACGCTGTCTACGAACTACTAAATTTGGATCACCCAAAGCACTTTTAAAAGAAGCGATACATGAAACGGGGATGAGCTGACTAACTCAGAAGGCAAGTCCAATTCATCGCCACCTTACCAACTCTCCTTATAACAGAGTAAGGACCCACATATCGTGAATTTGAGTTCCCACCTTCTTTAAATTGCATGACCCCCTTCATGGGAGATACCCTTGGAAACACCCGATTGTCCACCTGAAACTCGAAATCTCTTCTCCTCACGTATGATTTACGAAGACTTTAGGTATTCATAGGTCCCTTATCAGCGAACCTTCACCGCCCGCCTTGTGGTAATCTTACCATATCATAGCTACCTCACCAACCTCAAACAATCCGATAGGAGATCTACCTTCACTAGTAAAGAGCCTCGAAGCCCATTTCCCATTTGGATACTAGAGTGATAAATTTGTTATTATAAGAAAAACTCGATTAAGGGAAAATGATCATCCCAACTACCTTTAAAATCCATGACACATGCCCTCAACAAGTCCTCGAGAGTCTGGTTTCAGTTCAGCCCATCGTTTGTAGATTGAATGCGGTGCGGAAGCAACCTGAGTCCCAAGCCCTTTTGGAAGAACTGCAGTGGAGGCATGGTACCTGATGAGAAAATGTGAATAATTTCTGAAGTCGGAAACAAACTCCCAGGAATATACAGCTTGGCATAATCATCGGGTTGAATGCATTGGTCTTGGCCAGTGGACCTTGAATTAACTGTCTACCACCACCTAAATGGAGTCATAGTGTCGGCGAGTGCGATATAGGACTATAACAAAATCCATATTTTTCTCCTCCTTTCCAGTGGGAATGCGAATCTCTAAAGTACACCTCTAGGCCTTTGATGCTCGACCTTCACTTGCGACATTTTGGACATTTGCTACGAACTTCTGCAATATCCCTCTTCATACCATCCCACCGATAGATTTCCCGCAAATCTCAATACATCTTCGTAGATCAGAATGGATGGGAATATACGGTACCATGTGCCTCGTGCAATATACGAACCCTTAAATTATCAACGTACGGGACACATAGACGGCCACGATATCGAAGTACACCATTTCCCCATTGGGAGAAAACCTCCACCTTTTGACTCTGCCTTTGCTTTGCGGCTTCTCGATATCGGTCTTCATCTTGCTTAGATTTGACATCGACCACTAAGGAATATTGACCCATTACGCACGAATGCGCCGTGGTCGAGTCGATCAATCTGTCCCGAGTCTTGCAAGTCGGTGGACATCCTTCAACAACTCCTTCTTTCCCTCATACCGTAGGACACACTCTCCATAGAGTCTACTAAGTATCCGCAGCCACATTACCCTTGCGGGTGATAAAGACCACTGTGTCATGATCTTAAGTAGCTCCAAACACACCTGCATTGCCGAAGATTGAGATCATACGCATGAACACATATTGCGATCTCTTGTGGTCAGTGAATACATCTACATGAACCCCATTCAAGTAGTGTTTGCCATATCTTTAATGGAAACACCACATGACCAACTCAAGATCATGGGTCGGGTAGTTCTTCTTATGGATTTCAGTGTCTAGAGGCATATCTTATAACTTTCCCATGACTGCGTCAACACCGCGTCCATTGACTCACCGACATCTGATATACAACAACTCCATCAATACCCTCGGTAAAGATTCTTCTTGGTCTTTGGAAGTGAGTCGAGTCTTTCAATTCTTGGAAGCTTTTCACACAAGCATCGTACCATTGGAACTTCACCTTTTACTGAGTCAAGTTAGTCAAGGTGTCACAATACATGAGAAACCTGAAAAAACCTCAGATTAGTAGCTAGCTCAACCCGAAACTCAGAGATTTACGAAAGGATCTATCGATGCAGGCCAATTCTTCACCACCTCAATCTTAGAATCTACCCATATGCCTTCGCTTGATACCACGCGACCCGAAATGCCCTTAGAGTCTGGCCAATTCACTTTCTAAACTTTGCATATAAGTGATGATACTTGAGGGTGCAAACCTTACTCTCAGTGAGCGACATGCTCTTCCTTGCTCATGATGGTATATCAAGATGTCATCAATGAACACAATCACGAACATGCGAATATGCCTTGAACACCTATTCATTAGATCCATAAAAGGCTGCGGGGGCATTGGTTAGTCCCAGGAAATACATAACAACAAATACGTAGTGACCATCCCAGGAGTCAGAAGCGGTCTTCGAGATGTCACTCTCCCAAGCACGGGTGGTGATACTTGAACATGAGGTCAATCTTGGAGAGGCACTTGGAACCTGACTAGTCAAACAAATCATCGATCCTAGGTAAAGGTATCTATTCTCGACGGTAACCTTTTTCAGTAGATAGTCAATACACGTGCGAGGAATCGTCCTTCTTTTGAACAAATAGAAATTTAGGTGCACCCCATGGAAGTTGGCTCGGTCTAATGAAGCCCTTATCCAACAAATCCTTTCACTGATCCTTCAATTCCTTTAGCTCGGTTGGAGCCATCTATGGAGGAATAGAGATGAGTTGCATCGAGTAAAAGATAAATTTTGAAGTCGATTTCCCTCTCGGGAGGAATGCAGCAGTGGTGGGAAAAACATCCAGGATACTCCTGGCATACTTGGCCGGTTGAATAGGGATATCCAAACTCCAGCATCTTAACCTAACTAGATGATACAATCTTTGACCCATAGAAATCATCTTTGGACTTAAGATAGGAAATATATCGACTTATTTGGTACTATCGAACTACCACTTCCACTCCAAACAGAGCTCACCGAAAAATGAAATTCGCCATCACGGGTCCTACAGTGTCGAAGCATAACATGCAAACAACTAGTCCATGCCAGGAATGCGTCAAAGTGAGTCATGGCTAACTCTATAAGGCATTGGAGGTAACATTATGAAACACGGTGACCGAGACATTCTCTATATACTCATCAGCTATGAGCGAATCACCAGCGAAATTGGCTTAATAACGGTTCGACAGGTCTCGGGACTAACTCCAAGGCTACTAGCAAAGTAAGTCACGAAGACAAGGTAGCTCCCGGATCTAGCAAGGAATACATATCAAATATGAAAGACACCTTCCAACATCTGGGGTGACCACATCTACTCGAAGCCTCCTGCTCTGGCGTGAGGCAAGGGCATAGAATGGATGTGGCGCGCCCGCCAGCTCCACTAGTCGATGCTCCTGCGAGCATAACGAGTGCAGGCTCGCTCTTGTCTGGTGGTCTATGCATGCCCTCACATCATCCTGCTGTCTAGCATATGGGCATGCTTAGTGCAAGTAATGCCCGGAATCTACCACACCTATAACAAACATACGAGCCAGGCAAGCACTCCTAAAAATGACTCTTTGCCTTACTTCCCATAGTAGGAGGGTATACTTTGCTTGGAACCTCTCTGAGTCCTCGATCTGAAGTCCTACTCCTCGACCTGGGTCTGGAATGGAACACTATGAGATGATGGTCTTTGGGGCTAGTATCTGCTAAAATTATGGATGGTAGACAGCCAAACCTCGTGCGAAAACCCATGGCTATCAGAGCCGGAGCCCTCTTTGCCTCCCTCTCCCTCGCATGAGCCACCTCCATGTCTTTGGGTATACAACACTATGAGAGGAAATTCCATATCTTGGTAGTGCATGCAGTCCTGCCCGATCCTTGTCTAAATAGCAGTGACCTTATGAGCGAGGATCGGCTCACACCGCACCCTACGTCCATCACTAACTATGGGGCGTGCTTTGACAAAAGAGTGAATAACAAAGTACTCCAACCACCATCTTTCCCTTCTTGAGGACACAAACTCCGCTACTTTCAACTCCCTCATCTCCAGGAAGAACACAGCATCGATAAAAGCCGTGTGGACCTCGTCGAATTACAGTGGGCCAACTCCGGTCTTTTGCTTGTCCTTCTTGCTTGTACCAAATATGAGCGTCCTTTTTAGGCGATAAGAGGCCAAGTCAACATTCCCCATTTGTCACCCCTCATAACCTGAGTGAACTTCAGGATCCCTTCAATGAACTCGTGTGATCTCGTCCACCTTTGATCCAGTAAACTCAGGAGGGTTTATCCGCAAATTCTCTAATCCGAACCGTCGTTGCATTGCCGTGCAGTGGGACTGCTTGCAACTGACTGATGGTTAACACGGCGGTCAAGGCTGCACCAACATACGAGATAGCCACCCAAAACAGCGTGGGCGATTGGCTCGGTGAGATGGGAAGCTCCTGAACAAGTGGGGCTTGCGATGCCCCACATACAGGTCATTGCCCACTTATGGCCTTAAATCATTCCCATTCATCCTTATTCAATTCTTCTGAGGAGCCATAATTCTTGAATCGTGAATTGCATGAATTAGAGGGATGGAGAGACTTTTCACCTTGCGGCATAGAAAATGAAAAAGGGAACATTTCCTAAATGCTAGTAGCCTCTTCGTCATAAGTGTGGCGCGCTTCACACCCATGAAAAAGACTCTACTTAACCCAACTTTCATACACCCTAGCAAACTTCAAACCAATTTCTCGGCGATACGATTTTCATGACCCGAACATACTATCCGGATCATAGACAGGACAAGGGACCAGGGACCCCAAGTGGAAAAACCCGTGACATATGCATTACAACATTCTGCGTTTAAATAAGAGAAATACTAAACATAAAACGTAACAAAAATGTAAAAATAGCATAGCATTAGGAAATATTATACGTACAAGTAAATTTGAGTACTACATATTGTCTGAAAAGCTCTACTACATATGATGGGTTGATGGGACAGCATCCCCAACTAACCGAACAATCTTTGAAACACAAGATAACATAGAAGTCGTCAACCGGTCCTCAGCTTGTGGACTCATTGCTAGTACAGAGCGTGAGTGAGATGGACTAAGGATGAGGATGAGCTGAGGTCCGGACCACGTATCATGAAATGATACAACATAGGATTATGCGGTCGGTACATGGAATGTAAGTATACAAGGTAAAAGTAAAATGGACGTTAAAAGTAAAATAAACACATAAATAAACATAGGAGAAGGACATCATTCTTGAATCATAAACTTCATAAGAAAACATAAGGCTCAAGGCTTTCGAGTCATTCATAAAGCGTTCATAATCATAATCGTAAATAAATTTATCAAGCATAACTTGTGAAATTAAGCATAAACATAAAGATGCATAAGACATGCGAACCGATGGGAGGACTCATCATAGCGACACCATTTTGGTAGAGCCTTTCATGATTCCCCAACTATCTCACTCAGGTAGGCCCAGGCGACCATGGCTAGGCGAGGGCCGTGCATTATGTGATATCACACATTTGAGGGATCATTATCAATACAATATATCATTAGAAACCCCTGAGTGGCACGTGGTTTATGAGACACAGCGTGCCCCAAACCTTCGGGCTGCTCGGTGCTGAACCACGGCTCCCAAAAGCATTGCATATGAAACCATACGTATATCAATGACATCATGCATTAATATTTATTGGCTAGAAGATTACATTTATCATCATTGATCCATACAAATATTCTTATCAAGAATCAAGGCTCTTTTATCGGCTTGACATCCTTAAATAGATAAATCATGTAATTCATTTCATAAGCTTAGTAAATCATTCTTCCACATGTGGACATTTCCTAATACTTTAACATGTACTTAATTCTTTCAAAAGCTGTACTCATAAACATAGAGACTTGAAATCATGCATTCCCATCATCAATAAGCTCAAAATATTGAATATTCATCATAAATTATAACTTTCACGAACCTTTAGAACCTTCATCAATGGGCATTTTAGATTTAAAAAGCTTGAAACATGATTTTAAAGAAAATAATATAAAACCTTCCCATCATTCATAATTCAATAATTAAAACCCAATTAAATCATACCCATAAAGAGAAATCACATTTTCATGCATTTGGGTAAAACCTCATAGAACTTAAATAGGAGAATTCATATTTAATCGAAATTTGGGCATGGGTGTGAAAGGATTCACCCATTCTAAACCTTACATACCTGGAAATGGACGGATTTCAGTGTTCCTTGAATACCCATAATGAAATTGAAGGAATTTTGGAGAAGAAGACCTTGAATCTCCCTAAACCCCTCTAAAAGCTCTTGCATGGGAATGGATATGCATTAGGGACTTAACCAAACTTATCACACTCAGGAAAAAAAAACGATGTAGTTTAGGGTCTCAAAGCATGAAAAAGTCAAAAATTCCCTTAATGAAATTTCATTTGAAAACTGCTTCGAACGGACCAACGACCAATCCAACGGGTCGTTGCACGATACCATGACTCGTGGTATCAAGTCATTGGGTCCACTGCCTCACGACAAACCTCAGGTTCTTCCCACGACTCGTCAGGACGAGTCATTTCTTCAATCAACGGGTCGTGGGATCAACCATCTTCAATTCCTTGACCAATCTGAACTTCCCTTACCACGAGCCTCACCACGACTAATGGTGGCTTCCAATGAGTCATGGTCTCAATCCATTGTATGCACTGGAATTCTCAACCTACAAGTAACGACTAGAAACAGCGGGCTGTCACATCTCACCACGAATCTTGGGATTCCCCGTGGGTTCCCCATAAGCCTAAGTTCAACGCTTCCTACCACCGGTAACAATGACTAGTGGTTCCTGACAACGAGTCATTACACCATCCATTGTCACCTCTACTTCCCTAAATCCCCATACCACGACTTCTTTCGACGACTATACCACAAGTCGTTGAGTCGCCCATCCTGTGATATTTTTTCCAGTTTTCTGCACTTTTCAAATTCAACTCCCAAGTATATTGTTAGGCCTTCCCGGGGTATCCATGTTTAGTGATTATGTGGTATCAAATGTCTATTGATGTCTATTGAATCCAAATTTATTCTTCTTTCTATTGCATTGTAAGTGATCATGATTCAAATTATACTTTTTGTTTCATTCTTCTCCATGAGTGGTTAAATTTTGATCTAGGGTTGTGAACACTAATGATCATGATTGGGATGAATTAATTATGAGCTTTTGAATATTTGATCGATCTATGCTTATGAAAAGAGATTGGTGGTGAAAGTCGTTCAATCATGCCAAATTGCCTCTGCTGTGCTTGAGAGAGCTAATTAAGGTTTTCATAGTAATAATCAGCAATAGCCCAAGGCTCTAAACCTTATTTAATTATTCACTTAGAAATTTAATGAATCTTATTGGCAAATTGCAACATATTTTTGTTTGAATTCTATTCAATTTGAGAAAATTAATTTAGAATAACATTGTTAGGTTGTTGAGAGATATCAAATGATTTCTTAGATGGTTTCTTGCATATTCTTGGAGAGCCCCTTCTCAATACTCTCAATTGTGTGAATTAAGAGGATCAACCTTGTGTGGGGACACATCCCTAGTATTTCTCTATATATCATTTAATTCAATGCACCCTAGAATTTAGATATTTGGATTAGTTCCCTTTATCCACTAACTTGAGTAGTTTCAAAGCATTCAATAAATTCTGACTCACTTGATAGCTTGGACTAATACTAATTTTCGGTGGATACGATTCCGACTTTTTGTTGGGTAATTAAATTGCAATCGACCACTTTCACTCTCTGATATGAGGTATAATTGAGAATGATCATCGAACTATCTAAAACCTAGGGATCGAGTAATAGTAATTCCACCGGCATAGCCTGAGGAGGAGGAAGTACAGTCTACATACAGATCAACTGAGCACGGTGAAGTGGAGGACCCAAATTATCAGTGGTGGTAGATGAGCGACCCAAGACAACTAGAGGAGTCTTTTGAATACCACCCAAACTTTGTTATGATCTAGACGATGACAATGATGACTACCCTACTTGGCCTTAGGCTATTTTCTTTTTGAAAGGTTTTTCATGACCCACTTTTAGTGTTTTGGTACAACTTCGGGGCACTAGTCTCTAAAATCCAAAGAATTTGGATCTGTGGATGAACACAATTTCTTATTTTGTAATTTGGAATTTTCCCCTCTTACTAAAGAAATTTTAGAATTATCCTAAATCTCAAAACGCGCTAAGAACCTTGAGATCAAGTCAATCATTAATGTTTTCAATATAGGCCTACCTATGGAAAAAAGTGGCTCCAAACTAGGATGTCTTTTTATGATTTCAACTTCGCCACTTGGTGTATATACTTGTCATATCTTACAATATTTCTCTATCAAACAAGTGTTTTTATTTTCTTTTCTTTTCCTTTCTTTATGTTTAATCCCTAAAAAAGAAAAGCTGATTTGGGTCTACTCGCAAACTGACTGACTCATGTTACAACCTTCGATTCAAGAGAAAAATAACTGACATGGAAGAGTCTAATGCTTCTGTAAACATCATGATACCGATAGAGAACCCTTAGAGTTATCAAAGGGCGACCGATACTCAGAATGATGAAAAAATAGCTCAAACGGAACAAGCACTAGAAATATTGAAAGAAGATCTATGTCTGATGCAAGATTTGACCAAACTCACAGCTACCTCTTTCTTACACCAGCCCCTCTTTGAGACACCAATCTACTTCCCAACTTCCAACATGCCCCTACCCGCCATTGCTGATTCATTAAATTTTCCAAGGAAAACTCCATGCATGCCCACCTACGTTTGACTCTAGTCTAATTCATTGCCAGCAAAAACGGTCGCACCTGGAGTAGCACAAACATCACACACTCCCACATACCCTGCAATGCCTAAAAGACCAAGAGCTCGCTTCACCACCACTTTTAATCCATCCCCACATCCCATGGAATCTCCCCCTTTCAAGCCACCAGTCACTGTCAAAACAGCATTCAAAAGTAGACTAGTATGCAGAAATTAAAATAAATGTTTTCCAGGATAATGAAGATTTCATAGACAATCAGCTCCGCAATGTAAGAAGGGTGTTAAAAAACATATAAGTCACTAAGGGAAGTGAAAGTTTGGATTATGATGGCCTATGTATTCATTCTGACATTGACATGCCAATAGTGCATAACCTCCAAAATTTGATATGTTTGATGAAGTGAGCGATCCCCATGCTCACTTAAGAGCACACTGTGAAAAATTGGTTGGAATTGGCTGGAATGAAGAGTTGAGGATGAAGTTGTTCATTCGAAGTCTGTCTGAAGAAGCTTTAACATGGTACACTTACCAAGACCTCAAAAGTGGCGCAATTGGCAGGAAATGGTCGAGGACATCATGACCCATTTTTGTTTCAACACAAAAATCGCCCTAAATTAATTCTTGTCCCCCAAACATATGAAATTATCCCTCTGAATCATTACAAGAATATGCAAGGCAATGGAGGAAAGAGGTAGCTAGGGTGCAACCCCCTATGGATGAGGAAGAACTCACCATTGTTTCATTAGAGCTCAGGAAGGGATTTATTTGGATAATACAAGGAAAGAGGTAGCTAGGGTACAACCCCTGATTTGTTGATCGAATCAAGAGACCAATAGAAGCTTTGGAGAAGTACCCTATCGGGCAGTCAATGATTTAGGAAAATATCAACCTTCTTCTTAAATAAGAGCCACACTTTATGAATAGATCTCTCAAAACCTGCCTAAAATTTGTGATCTCATCCCATAATTGAAGCATCCAGAAAGGTAGAAAGAATCTATCGAGGAACGCCTTAGTCAACTCGTTCCAAGATATGATAGATCCGAGAAGCAACTCCTCCAACCATACAATGGCTGATGTCGCCCAATCACACGCAAACACATGTGGTCATCAAGTAATACAGGACTATAGGCCCCGATTATCATACCCATAGAGACTTGTCAGTTCAATCTTTATAAGGTTATTACTTTATTTTGCTATTCTAACAAAATAGTTTAAATAGGGAATTGTTTAGGAGATGAAACTATTAAAATCTTTAAATGTAAAACTAACTAAAGCGGTTGTAAGCTTGGGTTTAGTTTGACGATGATGAAAATATAGGAAAATGGCACTTTTTTGGTTTCAGGTTGAGTTTTCAAGATGTGTTTACACTAGAACGATTCTTCCTATGGTATATAGTTGCAAGTTACTATCCTATTTCATGCCACTCTCCCTAGCATCCAAGAACTATTTCATGCACCCTAATGCGTATAACCCTATGGTCACAGGAGAAGCATGAAATGATGGTTATGTCTACTTGTATTTCAACTAAATAGGGTTGAAAGGTATATCTCAATCCTCAACAACAACTTCTATCCTCTCACCAATGGGTTCGAGGGTCTTTGAGTTCCTGCTCTGTATTTACCTTTAACCCTTTTGATTCCCTTTCCCAAGTTCAATCGAAAGCCAACAAATTTACTTATAAGGTGATCAGTCTCATAAATAAGTAATTAAAATAAGTAAATACAAACAAACTTAATGAAGAATCAAAACTAGATTAAATTAATCATTCAATCAATGAACCATCCACAATGGCCAAAACCTTGGAGTATGAGTTTCTCCACTTATAGAGAAGTGGAAAAATGAATACTTAATCATCATTGTTCAAATTAAAATAGTAAAGAAGAGAAGAAACCTAGTGTAGAACTTTGTCTTCCTTTCAAACGGCTTACAAGCCTCCATAAATGAAATATGGAATGTAAAAATGATGAAAAGATCTCTAGCAAACGCCCAGAGGATGTATTTATAGTTGAGCCTTGAAATGAAGCTTCTTCCCTCCAACATTTAGCTTTAAAATCAGTAATTTCAGCCTTAGAATAGGTCTGGCACGCTGCCCCACCTATCTCACCATAGAATTTGTCAAATTTCCTCTGAAGAATTGCTCCAGAATGTGTCAATGCACTTTCCCATCCATCTTACTAGAATTTTGGAAATTTTCTATGAGTTTGGAATGCTCTTGGGATCCACGCCTACCATTTCGCCAAGGTGTTGAATGAACATCCTCTAAAGTTATGGACCTACCATAGGCTTTCAGCCATAGCCCCAAAAATGATGAAATTATCTCATGAAGCTGGTGACTGGGCATTGGGCGCCATCCATATCCCCCAAACCTTCATCTCAGCTTCTCAAATCTTCAACCTTGGGTCATTTTAGGTCTTTTTTTCTTGGTTTCCTGCTCAAAACAACTCAAATCATTTGTTATCATACAAAACACACAAACACATAAATTTATGCATTTCATAAGGATTATGAACTCAAAACAAGGTAAAAGATGGGAAAAAACAAGGCAAATGGGCATAGGAATATGCCAAACATCACCACTGCAAACATAAACCATTGTTCGTCCTCGAACAATCCCTAGTTACATACATAAACTCATCTTTTACCATTACACTTAGTACCTCTAACAATTGACACTCAACCGACTAGCATAGAGCATAGATCAAGTGGTTCATCAATATACAATAATCCTCATCAAGCACATGTAATAGTTTCATAATCAAGACTACACAACCTCTATAATTGACTCATTTTTTGAAAACATAGAGCCAACATGATTAAGGGTGACACATGCAACAAATAGTGCACCGACTTAGACATCTTATAGCCCTCACTCTTAGTGATGTTCCTTTCTCATATTATTAAGGTAAACACATGGAACATAGAAACCAAGGCACCCTCACGCTCACAAATGATGTAATGCACATATCTCACATACTATAAGCTTGCCCTTTATGTATATTCAGACCACTTGATTGTTTCAAGAGATAAGGATCACAACGTCTTTTTTTGGTTGTAATGTCGGCTAAGGGACGAGTAGGAATGATATTTATTTTATTGCAACTACCATCCTAAGAGCTTTTAAGACCTTTTTTTCAAATCGACCATTTTTTCTTGCTTGTTCACCCTTCACTAACTCACCCTTTTTCTTTCTTTTCTTCTCATGCCCCTTTTCAAGTACTTGACTTCTAGTCTCTGCTTATCAAATCAATAAGCATTTTGCAATTAAATCTCTATCTTTCATTGTCCTAGCAGCAAGTAAACAACACAATTATGTGGGCACCCCTTCTTCCTATTTTTCTACTCTTACCCTAATTTTTTTCTTTTTTCATTAACATTATACTTCGGTGGACCTTTATTTCAAGTATCAAAGTGCCTAAGACTACTTTGGATCAACAAGTTTTAGGTCTCATAAAGAAAGGGATTAAGCTACTCACGTGGTTAAGAAAGAATAAGCCTTATGGCTCAAATTGGGTTAACTAGGGAGAATGTACAAGAAGGTAACATATACATGGGAAAAACTTGGCTTTTTCAAAGAAATTCCTTGATCATATCTTAAATCCCTAAAAATTAGTTATCCTATGTACACTCAGTCAATTTATAGATGCTATAATATGTACAAACAAAAAAAATTTATCTCATCTCTCATGGCAATCAAGAATCTAGTCGGTTTCTTACAGCTACACAATCACTCAATCATATAGAATGACATTTTTCATTATTAAGACCTTAGAAATATTTTTGAGTCAAATTAAAGAGATATGTGTGTGTCTCATGGATTCCTTACATATGCATTCAAGATGACCACTTTACTGACTCTAGCATAGCAGCTAAGTAGAATGTCAATAAGCACACAAGTCAATTCTATGACTCAATCCTAAAAAGAAAAAACCGTGATAAAATTCCCTTAAGACGGTCATCATCCATCTATCATAGGGAAGGGTCACTATTCTAAGACTACAAGGACTCCTAAAATATTGAAAAACATACCCAGTTCAAAGGACTCCGCTTCGAAAAAGAACGATTCCATAAGAAAAACGGAAGGGTGGGTGAGATATGTCAATTTTCAAAAAATTTTAAACAAAACTTTATGGAATACTCACCCTTAACTAAAAAAATTTTCAAGAAGACACACATACTCAACCCGCATTTAAAGCTTTGCTCTGTCCTCAGAGTAACTAAAATTAAAGATCATATTAGAGTGAGAAATTACTCCCTGATTCCCTCTAGGGCCTAGCTAGCAGCATGTCTCTTTGTGTTTATAGGTGGCACGACTCCACACTTAATCTCAATACATGCTCCTTAGCTTCCTTATCGAATACTCAAACTTCCCCTTTCCTGCACACCAAACAAAAAACAAAAGTGACACTATATATAAAAATAATAAAAACTATATTATTACAAGTTGGGTTGCCTCCAATCAAGCGCCTTATTTAACGTTGTGACACGACGCCATCAAGTTTCACCACTTTGNATCAAGTTTCACCACTTTGACACTATATATAAAATTAATAAAAACTATATTATTACAAGTTGGGTTGCCTCCAATCAAGCGCCTTATTTAACGTTGTGACACGACGCCATCAAGTTTCACCACTTTTTCTTCCAATTTGAGCTTATGAATTTCACCCCTAATTTATTTTTCAATTTTCTATTATGCTCAAGGGGCGGTGGTATAAACCTAAAGGAACAAGTAATAGATGTTGTAATGTGTCTTTGGCATAATATATTTTTTAATATAGGGGTGTTGTTCCTCATGTACACATTTCTCCATAGGCTTGGAAGGCTCTATTTCTAGGTTCTCAACCAAACACAATGTCGAAAAGCATTTAGAATGAGGACCAATACACCCTAACTCCAAGGTTGCATTATGCTTTACATCCTCACTTTTATCCACCTCCTCAACATCGACATCAACCAACAAATAATAATCTAATGGTGTGGGTTCTTCTTCTTGTTCTATGCATTGGCTAGTATCCATGACACTTTGTAGTTGGGCTTCAGATGCCTCAACTTTTTCATTCAAAAGACCTTGCAGGTCATGGATACTTAAGAAAAATCGGTCTATCTCTTTTTTGGGCTCTATTCTCCCTTCCACTTGAGGTTCCTCTTGAGTATTGGCTAAGATCGTGACTTGCAAATCATTACAAGTTGTAGTCTTATTCATCATCTCTGTGAGCTTGGTACTCATCCTTTTTAAGGATCCTCCCTATTCAGTAAGCTGCTCCCTCATTACTTCCATATGCTCCAGGATGAGTTTTTCCATATTGCACATTGGAGTATGATGTTCCTCCTCTTCATTATTCCTGTAAGCATCAAAAACAATAGGAGAATCGTAATAGGGGCTTGGCGAAGGGGAATAAGAATTTGGGTAATGGCTCCAATGGCCATCTAGACCACCACATACACCACAACTATGACAGTGTTGCCACAAGTAAGGTGCTCCACAATTCTAACATGGATCACCAAAATATGAATATCGAACATTCAAATCATTTATATACCAAGATGTCATATTAAGAATAGTGTTATATTATTAAAAAAGAAAAAAACATATACAACATATACAGAATAGCAGAGTAAAATCATAACCTACAAATGATCAAATAATATTAAAGTCCCCGGCAAGGGCGCTAAAAACTTGACGTCGCCTAAGAGCACGTGGTCGTCAAGTAATATAGGACTGGAAGCCCCGATTATCATACCCATAGAGACTTTTCAGTTCAATCATTATAAGGTTATTACTTTATTTTTCTATTCTAACAAAATAGTTTAAATGGGGAATGGTTTGGGAAATTAAACTATTATAAGCTTCAAATGTAAAACTAACTAAAGCGGTTGTAAGCTTGGTTTTTACTTCGATGATGATGAAAATCTAGGGAAATGGCACTTTTTTATTTTCAGTTGATTTTTCAAGACGTGATTACACTAGAATGATTCCTTCTATGGTTTCTGCAAGTTACTATCCCATTCCTCGGCATATCCCTAGCATCCATGAACTATTTCATGAACCCTAACACCTATATCCCTATGGTCGCAGGAGCAACATAAAATGAAGATTATGTCTACTTGTATTTCAACTAAACATGGTGTTGAAGGGTATATCCATATCTTCAACAACAACCTCTACTCTCTCACCAATGGATTAGAGGGTCTTTGAATTCCTGCTCTATATTTACCTTTAACCTTTTTTATTCTTTTTCCAAGTTCAATCAAAAACCAACAGATTTACTTATAAGGTGATCAGTCTCATAAATAAGCAATTAAAATAAGTAAATAAAAACAACCATAATGAAGAATTGAAACTAGATTAAATCAGTCATTCAAATAATCAACCATCCACCATAGCCAAAACCCTAGAATATGATTTTATCCACTCATAGAAAAGTGGAAAAACAAATACTTAATCATTTTCATTCAAACAAAAATAGTAAAGAACAGAAGGAACCTAGCATTGAACTTTGTCTTCCTTCCAAATGGCTTACAAAACTCCAAAAATGAAATACGAAATGTAAAAAGTATCACAAGATCTCTAATAAATTCCCTAGAGGATGTATTTATAGTTTCTCCTTCAAGTGATGCTTCTCCCTCCAACACTTAGCTTTAAAATTAGCAATTTTAGCTCCAAAATGGGTCTGGCATGCTACCTCGCCTATCTCACCATAGAGTTAGTCAAATTTTCTCAGAAGAATAGCTCCAGAATAGGTCTGGTGCGCCGCCCCATCCATCTCACAAGAATTTCAGAAATTTTCTCTAAGTCTAGAATGCTCTGGGGCTCCACGCACACCATTTCACCAAGGTGTTGCATGAACATCCTCTAAAGTTAAGGATCTAGCGCAGGGCGCCAACCATAACCTCAGAAATGATGAAGTAATCTCATGAAGATGGGGATTGGGCATTGGACGCCAGCCATAGTCCCCGAACCTTTATCTCAACTTCTCAAACCTTCAACATTGGGTCATTTTGAGTTCTTTTTCCTTGGTTTCCTGCTTAAAACATCTCAAATTATTTTTTAGCATACCAAACGCACAAACACATGGATTTATGCATTTCATGAGGATTGTGAACTCAAAATAAGGTAAAGGATTGGAAAAACAAGGCAAATAGACATAGAAATATGCCCAACATCAGTGTCCTCTCCTATCAAAGAAAACGGAAATAATCTCCAACAGACTGATTCTTGGCTGATGTTTGTTATGTTGAACAATTGGCAAATTTCAATAAAGTTGTAGAGGTTCCTATTAACATCCTCACTAGCTTGCCCTCCGAACAGCCCTTTCATTTGCAAGAGATGTAACATGGTGCTTGTTATGTGGAATATGACATTTCCTACCGTGGGTGTTAGGTGAATGGCACCAGCTACATTTTGTCCTATAGGTTCATCCTCTATATCCATGAATCTTTCTACGCTACCAACATCACTAGTGTGGCTCATCCTCACACTCCTACACACTCAACAACAATACCAAACAAAATAAAAGCAATACAAGATGCGAAAACAAATTTGAATAACTAAACAACTAATGGCAATCACAACTCAATTCCCACGCAACTGCGCCATTGTTTTGATAAATCTCAATAGATTTGTCCCGTTTAAAGGAGGTGGCTGCGGTCATTGTCAAAAAATAAAATACCCAACGGATGTCAGGGTTGAATCCACAAGAAATTGAGAAAGATACTCCAAAAGTTGTAAATTAACTCAAACTAGTATATATCCTTGTTTAACATGTGAAAGTAAAAATTGGGGAAAATGAAATAATATTGAATTTGAATAGTAAAACGAAATTGGGCTTATGAGATTTGTTGCAATTAATGAGAGGGAACTAGGGATGTGCTACCGATGGGGTCTCAACTAGGCTGGGGCTAATTGAAATTCCTTAGACTCAAGTTTTAGCATGGATAGAAATACACCCTCTTGTTTCTCAACCACATGGGTGTTTTTTGCTTTGGGTTTTCTCAAATCCCAAAGTCACAACACAAATCAACCACAAAGCTTGAGGAAGGGTTGAGCTATCTCTAGCCCCAACCCTTTAATGGAGTGAAGATATGGTCTTGACTATCTCTAGNTATGGTCTTGACTATCTCTAGCTCAATACCACACACCTACACTCCAAATCCTTACTATTGCTTCATCACCTAAATCTCACTCGTCTTTCTCAAGCAAAAGCAAGATAAGTAAGCTAAATATTTGCAACCATTAAGTTTTCAATTAAAACTTAGAGAAAATAATACATCCATACTTATAAACTAAATTTAAGAATAAATCATCAGCACCCAACCAAGTTTAAAGACTCATCAAGCACACACCCCTAGCTAGTAATATAGCTACTCATAAATGGAGAAGAAGAAATTATACCCACGGGTAAATCATCAACAACCATTATATTAAATAGCCAATTAAGACTTTAAATTCTGCAACAATGGTGTATTTCCCAATAAACTTGAAGAAGAAGAAGAAAAGAAAAGTGTACTCTCTATCTCTCTCTGCTTCTCTCTACAATTCAAATTAATGTTATGATGTGTTGAAACATGCGTGTGTACAATTGGGGTAAAATCTGCACATTCTCCTTGCACATCTTTCAAAATTTTTCCTTGAAAGCTTCTCAGGTACTTTTATGTCAAACTTGAAAATTTTGCCCTTGTCAGCATCCGGGCCACTTGTGCGGCACTTGCATTTCACAAGTGCCCATCTGCGAATCGCAGGTCGAAACAATGGTTCTAGAATCCCTTCTACGGTTGCACCTGCACTTTGCAGGTGCCAACTTGTGCGTCGTAGGTTCTTTTCTGCTCATTTCCCAGTGCTAACTGTGTGGCACCTACGTTTAGCAGGTGTCAATATTCAGCACACATGTTCCCTGCTTCCAACAGAGTGTTATTTATTCAATTCTTCTGTTTTCTTTATCTAAGTCAAATACTTGCACAATCAAGGAGAAAATGCATAAAACCTACCTAATTTGTGTAAAACAAAGCAATAGCTCTTGCTAAAAAACCTAATGAGTTAGTTAATTACCAACTCATCACCATGCAGGCCCCAACACAAACAGTTCAACAATCATGGCACTTCAGCTGAATCAACTTAATGTTTAAATCATTTTCCCATAGTAGGAAAATTTCAAAGTCATCAATTAATTTGAAAATCATGTTTAAAAAATCAATCCATGTTTCAAGTCATTGACTCATTCATATGGTAAAACATCTTTTAAAATATAACTTTAGAAATAAGGTTCAACAAGTCTCGTTCATAGAGAAAATATATTCATATGCGTATATTATCATATAAAAATATAATTATGAAGGCTCGGTGTGAGCTTGTCCTACACGCATATAAAACCCTATTCAGAACTTTTTTATAGTTAAAAGTATGCTAAAAAAGAAACATACCTCAAATATAGATAAACATGCTCTAAATATGCTCAATGATGCTTAAAATGTCACTACAATCAATTTCAATAATAAAGTTTAGAACAATGATTAAATCTCATGAATTCCAGCCCTTTTTAATAAATTAGGATTTTAGGGAAAAATTCATGTTTATGAAGAATTCAAGAATCAACCCATTGTTAATAATTCCTTTCAGTAGTCTACATGAACCCTAATTAATCCTCTAAGAACAATAACTAATTAAGGGACTTACCTTACAAAGATTCCTAAAAATTTCCCTCAATCACTCTTGAACTCAATTCTTGAAATCTAAGGATTAGAATAATGATTCTAACATTAGTTCTTATTAATATTCTATATATTTATATAAAGGAGAGACTTTAACCCAATGACGTGGTATGCTTCATTGATTAGAAAAGTTATTTATCTTTTTCCCTATTTTTTTGCATTTTCCTCAGAGTTTTAGAGTTTAAATTCTATTTTTTATTATAAGGTGCTTTCTTGACAAAAGTCACTTTCATTAACTCCTGCTCATTACATCATACCACTTTTCTATCTTCTGCACTTTCTCAACAATTATAATATTTTTCTCTTATAATTTTTTTTTCTCAGAAGTTCTTTTATCTTTCTATGAAAATACATGTATTCTCTATTTTCAATGGGACTTTTTAAATGACATCAACTTAATGTTTTTTCATCTATTACTCATGATCTAAATTTTAATCTCCCCAACAAATAAACAATAAAAAAAAACTTTCAATCGTATATGTAAGTTTATATTAAAATCAGGAGATTTTTCATACATTACTAGAGTGTCTCATGGAGCAAATGTCAAAGGTGTGTTTGGGTCTTTGCAAATTTTTGTCTATTTCTTAGATGAAACTTCAACTCTTAAAGTGTCACGACCCGATCCTACACCCTGGTCGTAACACGGTACTTGAAGTCACAAGTGACCCCAAGTCAAACCTTGGTCTATCAGGCACTGGTATTCTGAGTAAACATGCACAATGGAAATTTGAAATAATACATAATAGCATTTATAAAAAAAATTAAAGACTGAGCATAGAGATTTTAAATATCTGAAACTTTGAAATCAAGTCTGATCTAAAAGCCATCTAACAGAGGAGTTACTGGGACAAGTCCCCAGCTAACTCTAAGTCTTAACCTAAAATATAAATAAAACTAAAATGAATGAAATAACACCCTCGGAATATGAAGACTCACACTACTGTTGCTGATAGGGAGATCCGAAAAAAATTGGCTAATGGCGTTGGGTCTGAGAACCTGCAGCTATATTATGAAATGATACGGCATAAAAGTATGCGTCAGAACTTTGAATGTACTGAGTAAGTGAGAGATATAAATAGTATGAAAGAACTAGTAACTGAACTGAAATGACATGAAATGATCAACTGAAAATACTAAAAATTGATACAACTGGAATACAGCTAAAATGGTCAATAAAGTCCCTGACTGATGGTCATAAACATTCCCTATGTCTGAAATACTGAGTCTGAGAGACCACATCGAACTGAGCTGAACTGTCAAAACTGAAACTGAACTGAACTGACTAGTGGGAGAGTCTATAACCGACATTTAACCACGGGAGCTAGACGTGGAGCCCGATGTATACACCCCACCTGTAGGACCCAATATACCTTTCCAGGGTATAAAGGCATGAACTAGGTGATCATAAAAGTATGGGGCCAATCAGGCCAAGTAATATTGTAACCTATGCTGGCAACGTAGCTCTAGGAACCTAGGTGCGCTGGAACTCCGGCCCGCTCGGTGCTAAATCTTACTCCCACTAGAAAACCTAAACTGAACCACTAGGCTGATAGCTTGAAACTGGGGCCCAAGACTAGTCAGGGACATATAACTGAAAGTACCCTGAGAGCCTTAAAGGACCAGATTCTAAACTGGGTTCTAAACTAGTCAGAGCTGCTTATCTGAAAGCGTCGTAACCATCTAAGAACAACTATAATATGAACTGAGGTCCTAGGCTGGTCATAGCTATATAACTAGGATGTCATGACGGCCTAATAGACCAAATAACTAAAATCTGAGTCTGATTCTGATAACTGAGAGGGGCACCACTGACACCTCGAAAGAAGACTGAAGTCAAACTGATCAGTTGACAAGTTCCAGATAGTTTTGAAGGGGTTCTATGTTTTGACTAATATGAACTATTAAGCAGATAATAGAGAACTCAACTCATTCCAATAACACGGGAATTCCATAATATGAAAAAACTCAAGAGTTAAAGAAATCTCATCCGACAATGCTAAAATCATTCTTATAAATGGAATATTTTCTCAACATATATATATAATAGAAATTTCTAGGAAATTCAGCCCAAAACATTCATCATTCCCTAGATGGATTTTAATAAGCAAAAAATCATTACTCGAGAGTTAGGTCTTAAATTCACTTTTGTATGAACTTGACAATATAATTAGGAACTCATAAAGATAATATGAACAATCAACATGGATATTATTCCAGGATAAATTAATAAAAAATAACATGAAATTCATTTGTATTCGAAAGCTCAGGGGTAAAACTGATAAGGGAGTTATAGGAGAATTTTGGGGGACACACAGGAAGGAAAATTCTCTTTTTGAATTTCCACATACCTGACTAAAATCCTTCCAGAGGAGAAGCTTGAACTACTGCAAGAGATGAGAAGCCTAGTCTTGCTTGGAGGGTTCTTGAGAGGAGAACTTTTAATGTTTTTGAGAACTAAGAGTGGGGAATGAGGAATGAACCGTTTCTCCCACTAAAAATTCTAAAATTATTATTAAAACGACGTAGTTTAAAACTTGGGAGAGTAGGAAATTACAAATTAGCCCTTAGAAATTCACTGGGAAAACTGTCAGGTGCCCCTAACGGGTGACCTAACGGATCGTGGTGGCTGACCACAACTCATTGTCACTCCCATCAGATAAACTAGCTATAAATTTAATGAGGTTGGTAATGGGGGTCATAATGAGTCGTTACTGGGGACCACAACTCATTGGCCCCACCCGTCAAGTATACTGGTCAACCAAAGTATTCCAAACTCAGGCCTAACCACGAGTGACCTAACGGGTCGTGGTCAGTGACCACGACTCGTGAAGTCCCTCGTTGGGTACACTACCTCCCCTATTTAAATTATTAATCCTCCTTCTCATGGCTCACCTGGCGAGTCGTGAGGTCACTTAACGACTCGTTAGGTGGGTCATCCTTATGCTTTTCTGCAACTTTTCTAGATTTCCTGATTTAAGTCCCGGAATTAGATTTTGAGTTTTCGGGGCATTACAATATCTTCCCCTTGTAAACATTCATCCTCGGATGTTAGAAAACACAGGAAGCAGAAAAATAGCAATCAAACTTTCTAAGTACTACTCATTTAACTCTAAAACTGCCGGAATGACTACCTCCATTTCAAAATACATAACTGAACTGAATTTACCTTTCATACATACATTTAAAAACATAAAAGAGATTTGAACATCTAAACTGAGTCATGAAAACACAATTGAGTTCTAGGGTCAAAACTATTATCTCAAGTTGTGCTAGAGCCGGTAGGGAACAAGTGCGGGTATTTGGCCATCATATCTGCTTCGGCCTCCCACATAGCTCCCTCAACCTGTTGATTTCTCCATAAGACTTTGACTAAAGCTATTTCCTTGTTCCTCATCTTACGCACCTGATGGTCAATGATCTTTTATTCCTACACTGTCCAATGGCACAACTGAGGTTGGATCTCTGATGCACTTCTTCAAAAGTGACACATGTAAAACTGGGTGCACAACTGTTAGTTCTGAAGGTAACTCTAGCTCATAGGCTATATTGCCGATACATTTCAAAATTCTATAAGGTCCCACATATCTCGGACTGAGCTTTCGTTTCTTGCTAAACCTCATCACCCCTTTCATGGGTGAAATTTTCAGGTATACCCAGTCATCAACAGCAAACTCCAACTCTCTTCTTCACATCGGCATAAGATTTCTGATGGCTCTGAGCTGTTTTCAACCTTTCTCGGATGAGCTAAACTTTCTGTATTGCCTCATGAACCAATTCTGGCCCTATCAAGGTAGCTTCTCCAACCTCGAACCACCCTATAGGAGATCTACACCTTCTACCATACAATTCTTCAAATGGGGCCATCTGGATATTAGAATGGTAGTTGTTGTTGTATGCAAAATCGATAAGAGGCAAGTGGTCATCCTAATTACCCTTAAAATCGATCACGCATGCTCTTAGCATATCTTCTAGAGTCTGAATGGTCCACTCTACTTTCCCATTGGTTTGTGAGTGAAAAGCGGTGTTGAGTTTGACCTGAGTTCCTAGTTCCTTCTGAAAGGACATCCAGAAGTGTGAGGTGAACTGCGTTCCCCTGTATGAAATGATAGCCAAAGGCACCCCATGGAGTCTGACTAACTCTCGTATTTGAAGTTTGGCATAATCCTTAGCTAAGTTTGTGGTTTAAACAGGGATGAAATGAGCTGACTTAGTCATCCGATCAACTACCACCTAGATTGAGTCATGTTGCCAGAGAGTTCGAGGTAGACCCATAATGAAATCTATATTCACTTCTTCCCTCTTCCACGTGGGTATATTGATATCTTGGGTCATTCCTCCTGGCCTTTGATGCTCTACCTTGACTTGCTAGCAATTCGGGCACTTGGCTATGAATTCAGCAATGTCTCTTTTCATGTCGTTCCACCAGTAAATATCCCAAAAATCACGGTACATTTTGGTAGCACCAGGGTGAATGGTTATCTCGAGATGTGTGCCTCAGCCAGTATCTGCTGTCTCAACTCACCAATATCTGGTATACACAATCTTCCCTGGTAATAGTGTACACCGTCTCCCTCTATGGAGAAAACCTCAACCTCCTTTCTGAGAACTGCTTCCTTAAGTTTAAGTAGGACTGGATCTTCAGCTTGTCTGGACTTAACTTCAACTACTAAGGATGAATCCGACCCGCTTTGCATTACCATACCACATTCAGCTGAATCCACCAACTACACCCCTAACCGGGCTAGTCTGTGAACATCCCTTGCTAACTCCTTTTTGTCTTCCTCAATATGAGTCACACTCCCCATAGACCGTCTGCTTAGAGCGTCAGCCACCACATTGTCTTTACTCAGGTGATACAATACACTCATGTCATAGTCTTTTAGCAACTCCAACAACCTTCTCTAGCGTAGATTTAGATCCTTCTGACTCAGCACATACTGAAGACTCTTATGATCCGTAAATACATCTACGAGAGCTCCATATAAGTAATGCCTCCATATTTTTAGATCAAACACCATCACTGCTAACTCCAAATCATGAGTTGGATAATTCTTCTCATGAACCTTGAGTTGTATGGAGGCATAAGCTATCACTTTTCCCCGCTGCATCAGAATGCAACCGAGTCCAACCCTGGAAGCGTCACAATAAACAACCAATCCATTTGTTCCTTCTGGCAAGGTCAAAACTAAAGCAGTAGTGAGTCGAGTCTTCAACTCCTGGGCACTCTTCTCACACTCGTCCGGCCACTGAAATTTCACCTTCTTCTATGTTAACTTAGTCAGAGAAGATTCTATGGAGGAGAAGCCTTCCACAAACTATCGGTAATAACCTGCTAAGCCCAGGAAACTCTTAATTTCAGTAGGAGAGGTAGGTTTGGGCCAATCCTTCACTACTGCTATCTTATGAGGGTCTACTTGTATTCCTTCACTCGAGACCATAATACCTAAGAAAGTCACGGACTTTAACAAAAATTCGCACTTGCTGAAAATGGTGAATAACTGGCGGTCCTTGAGTGTCTGTAATGCTAATCTTAGGTGGTTGACATGCTCTTCCTCATTTCTGGAGTATACTATAATGTTTTCGATAAATACGATGACGAACATATCCAAATACTACTTGAAGACTCTGTTCATTAAGTCCATAAAGGTTGTTTGGGCGTTTGTTAGCCCAAAGGACATTACCACAAATTCGTAGTGACCATATTGAGTTTTGAATGCTGTTTTTAGTATGTCACACTCTCTAACCCTTATTTGATGGTACCCTGACCTGAGATCGATCTTGGAGAAACAACTGGCTCCTTGAAGTTGGTTTAAAAGATCATTAATTCTAGGTAGAGGGTACTTGTTCTTAACTGTGACCTTGTTCAAGTGACGGTAATCTATACACATTCTGAGGGTACCATCTTTCTTACGCACGAATAACACTGGAGCACCCCAGGGTGAGATGTTGGGCCTAATAAAACCCTTGTCAAGATGGTCTCTTAGCTGCTCCTTCAACTCCTTAAGCTCATTCTGAGCCATTCTATAAGGAGGGATGGAGATAGGGTGAGTATCTAGGAGGAGATCTATACCAAAGTCTATTTCTCATTCTGGGGGAACTCCAGGAAGATCTTCAGGAAAAACATTTGGGAACTCACTGACTACTGGAACTGACTGGATGGTTGGGGTCTCAGAGTTGGAATCCTTGACCCAAACCAGATGATATATACATCCTTTGGAGATGAGCTTCTAGGCCTTAAGGTAGGAAATAAACCTACCCTTAGGCTCTGATTGCTGCCCGTCCATTCTAACACTAGCTCATTGGGAAACTGAAACTTGACAACTCTAGTTCTACAATTGACTGAGGCACAGCTGGAGTGTAACCAATCATTGTCGAGAATAAGGTCAAATTCAACCATGTATAACTCTACATGATCTGCTAGAATAACTTTATTCAGGACTGAGACTAGGCAGTCTCTATATACCCGGCTGGCTCTAACTGACTCGCCAACTGGGGTGGAGATTAAAAATGGTTCTGAAAGGACCTCTGGACTGATGTTGAACTGGACTGCTATGTAGGGAGTCACAAATAAAAGAGTGGATCCGGGATCTAAGAGGGCATACACGTCAAAATGAAAGAGATGTAACATACAATTAACTACGTCAGGTTAGCTTTCCTGTTCCTGACGGTAAGATAGAGCATAAAACGACTTTGGCACTGACCGCCATCTTTACATGGCCTGCTGGTGCTGATGATAGAGCATGTTCTATTAGGAGGAATAAAATAAAAATAGTCTTTAGGATCCCTCGCCCTGTTGACGGGCACTTGTAAAGTCGGTGTCAAAGTTGTCCACACCCAAAACAGCCCTCTCGTCCCTGAAGGCATTCTTCCGGGTGGTACCTACCATACTTGGGGCAAGCTGGATACCTATTCCTGATACTGTGAGTCTGAGACTGAGTGCCAAATGATCCACCCCTACGATCATACTAGGACCGAAATGTTGGGGAGCTGGATGATCTAGGTGCTAGGGTTCTCTATTGTTGTTGTTGTTGTGGGCGGCTACCACTGCTAGATCTTTTATGGCCGAAATCTAACTGGCCAGTCCTTGCCCTTTTGTTCTTACGCTCCATATCCTTTAGTTTTTCAGCCTCAGTCTGTTGGGCATAGACAATCGAGCTAGAAAGGTCCATGTCCTTAATCAACATCGCGGTCCTGTACTCCTTGAGGACCAGATTTGACACTCCATTTACAAACTTCAGCATGCGAGCCCTTGGATCGGCTACCATCTTTGGAGCATACTTAGATAGCCTAGTAAACTCCAAAGCATACTCCTCCATAGTTGTGTTTCCCTGTCTCAAGTTCATAAACTCCGCCATCTTTACCTCCCTCAGCTCTTGAGGGAAAAGTTTGTCCAAGAAATCTGTGTGAAATTCTTCCCACTCCACTGGTCCTGCTCCCGCTGGCCGCCCTTCTTTCCACTGGTCCTGCCAGACTTGAGCTACCCCTTTCAACTGGTAGGCAGCCAAGTCCCCACTCTCAGAGGACTAACACCCATAATTTGGGTGATTTTTCTAATCTCGTCTACAAACCCTTATGGGTCCTCTCCCATCTTTGTTCTATGAAATTCTGGAGGGTTCATCCGGGAAAGTCCCGTACCCTCGTAGCTGTTTTAAACCCGTTGGTGTTCATTGACACCACTTGCTGGTTCACCTGGTTGGTGACTGTTTGGGCCATAAATTAAATGGCCGCCCTGAATTCGGCGGTAGACACCGAATCATCTTGAGGAGCTATCAGGGATGGTAGGGTAGGTCTGTTGACATTACTGGCCCTTCTTCCTTTACCGCGTTTGGGAGGCATGGTTCACTTAAATGAAACAGATCACGAATTAGAAGGGCATTTCTGGAATTGAACTTTAAAGTAAAATAATGAGTATGAACAAAAGAAAGTTTTCCTAATAACATCTTGTAGCCTCCTCGTCATAATTGTGGCGTGCTTCACATCTATGAAAAGGACTCTACTCGATGGGGCTTTCAGACTTTCTGTGGATACTGATAAGGGGCATATTTATATGCCAAATCGATACTCAAATGTATAACTTTTGTCTTGTTTGTCTAATAAATTGTGTACATTCTCATGTAAATTGT
>JACEIK010011648.1:25120-35220 GCA_018107945.1 Datura stramonium | reverse complement strand
ATCTTTCCCCGGGCCTTTTTCTAGCATGTATGACATTCAAAAACTCTTAACCAACATGCGAGTAGGCCATCTACGTGTCGAGAATTTACGGGGTGTAACAACCCATCATCATTCCTTTAGCATATTCATTCACAAGAAAATTTCATTAATGCACAATAATCATTTCAACACAATTCAGATTTAGTTACTCAACCCTGTTATTACGGTTTTTCCCAAATACCCGTTATTTTTTTACCTTAAATTCGTTTTAAGCTAGTTACTTTATACTACTCGCCTTAAGTTTTCGTTCATAACAATTAAATTGTAACGTTAAGTTCATATAATCAAACTAGGTCTGATCATCTCACTTCTTTCTTTTATTCGTACTATTATGATTATTCTCCCAAGATTATACCATCAAGATTACACCACTAAAATATATTATCAAGAGCAACTACAATCACATGTCATCAAAAACATGCTATCCAAAACATCACCTCAAGGGTGTTTTATCAAGAACATCACATCAAGAGGTTTTACTAAGAACATCACATCAAGAGTACACCCTCATTATTAGTTATCAACTAGGTTTCACTCATTCACGTGCCTCGTACTTAGGATTGATCCTCCAATTTTAGTAGTACGTCAATATGAATCTTTCATCACGACATCATGTTTATGATCCCTCTACCCTCATTAATTTCACATAAATAATAAATACGTATACAACTTGCTAATTATAGTCTAACACAAGGTAAGCTATAACCTACCTGGATAGTAGAACTGGAATATGCAGCTACTCCACAGGAGCTTTGCCTTTTATCAACACCTCTGAACGTTTAAAGTCCAAAAATAAGACATTAAGGAATCAAACAATAGTCTACTTCTTCGATTCAAGGGTTTAAAAATTCAATCCACTACATTCTACCCATTTATTTTATGGTCTAATTTGACAATCACAGGCTAAATTATCATAGCTCAAATCTACAATGATCACGCCGACCTAGTTCATGGATTTTTACTTCCTCTAACCCTCTTAAATATGTTTTTAAGGTTAAGGGTTTTTAAATTCATTGAATTATAGGTTTCAAACTATCACAAAAAATAACGTTCTACAATCACATTCATCATAGAAAGCGTTAATTTTTCACTTTTAGGCCTAGGAATCAAAACCCACATATTCTCATTCGAATATCCCTTACTTTCACAACTTAGGATTTTTAACTAAAAAGTCACCATTAAAGTTCACCCATTATCTCTTGGCTGTTAGGGAATCGAAAGAGGAAAAGAGTAAGCTAGAATTCTTACCTTGGGATGGAGAACCCTTTTTGCCTTGGAGAATTGCCTAAATGCTTCAGTTTTTATTTTCTTGCCCTAGAATAATGAGGTGAAAACCCTGAAATTCTGACTTAAACTGACTTTCTGCCTCACTTCATCTACTGCAGCAGTCCCGCTTCCGGTGAAGGATGATTCGCCGCGGCGGGCCTGCTATCTGGGCCCTTCAAGTTTGTTTCATTCATCCCATCAAGTGAATTAATAAAATAATCTGTTATTTCGAAAAAATAAGCTAGACCCGCAAAATTTTGAATCCTTACGCCAATGTCATAGAGGCTCTATAAGGATCGGATAGGTCGTTACATCAGATATCAATGAAACAACCGTTCGTCTCCGAACGGCCTCACGGATATGTAAGGGTTTTATATCACATCTCTTTCCAAATTTGCGCGGGGTCATTATTATTGTTATACCCTTTCTACCCCGGTCTTACCGTTATTACTATCAGATTTAACCAGAACTTTACCAGATGATGTTTTTGAGGTCCTATAATACTAATACGTGTACTACACAAACACGATGTATGAATTTTATTCTCCCATCCTCGTATCCCCAACTGGGAAAGAGTCCCACATACGCCACTTCTACTAGTTATTTTCACACTCAAATCGACCTGTTAAATTTTAGTTTTCTGGTATTCCTCAACTGTAACCCACATTTACATACTTGTTACTCATTCAACTCCCATGTTAACACCTTCCTCCATGAGGATCCCTTTATCAGGTACTCGAGATATTTTTGACCCTCGTAGGAATTAAAACGTCGGACAAATCACTAGAATGGACCTGGCCGCTCTAGCAGTGCTCTTCCGCCGCAGCGAAACTAAAATTTCAGATTAAGAAGTGGAAGGGACAGTTTTTGGTTCATTCTCACATTTTCATTCCCACTTTTAGCCCCAATCATCCCCACTTTCTTTGCGATTTCCCCCAATTTTTCAGGTAATTCTTATCCCCACAACTTTATTATTTTACTTCATATATAATGCTTGTGATTTCATGCATTTATGCATGGATTAAAGTTGAAAATAGGGTGGAAAAGATTCTTTTTTCTTTTGCTCTTAGTGGGGGTAGATTATCGAAGCATGCTACTAGTATTTTTGTTCTCAAGTGATCTAAATCGTCCTCTGCATGCTATAGACTATTTTCCTGAGGTTTTTGCACTAGAAATGGTGGAGTTTGGGTAGGATAGTGGTTTGAACTTTTTCGAGTTCAGAGTGGGGCCAGTCTGTCGTTTTCCTCTCTCACCATTATGGTCTGTCGGTAGGTAGGTGTGCTTCGGGATGTGAGGGACTGTATGCTGGGTGTGATGCGCCCTTCTAATCCCTTAAGAATGAAAGGTACACCTGGAAGGGGAGGAAGAATAGGAAGGCAGATTGGGAGGATGACAGTGATAGCCCTGTTGGTGATGGGGCTGGTTCCCCCAAGTCTACTAGATCCTTCTAGTGGGGCTGATTTGATTGCTTTGCAAGAGTTACTGGGTGGTTTGCCCAGAGCACCTCAGGAAGGTGTATTATCTAGTGTAACTGCTGTGGACTCTGAGGGCTTATAGGGAGTGGTGGCCTCATTAGCCCAGGCCAACATTGAGCTTTGGGAGGATCTGGAGAAGTAGAAGAAGAAAAGATGATTCTGGGACTAGCTTTTCATCCGCATGTAGAAGGGGGTGAAGATGATCTGCCGTACCCTCCTTACAGGTCCCAGGGTTCCCTAGTTATCCCTGAGGGATGTCCTAGAGTACTCCTTCCTCAGTGGTGGCGAGGACGAGGAGGTCAGTGACCTGGGTAACGACAATAATGAGGCCTCCAGCTAGTCGGGGTCACAATGTATTTCCCTCCCGCTATCCCCCTTTAGCTCAGATGTTTCCTTACTCTCGAAGGGTCAAATATTGAACAATTTCTCATTTTGCTTGTTGTTGGATGATTTTCTATTTTTCTCTATATTTGATGTATGAGTGCCCGTTAGGGCATTCGAATGACAATGGTCGTATTTTGGCCCGGTGTTTATATGGATCGGAGTTCTTATATACACATATGCTCGATTCACTGCCTTTGACATAACTAAAAAAAATTAAAACAGGGGGAATTGAATTTTGTCTAGCGGCTGTCCGCTGCAACGGTCATTTTTTGACTGCAGTGAACCCATTATGGCAGTCTACTTCTTGCTGTAGCGAGTCCGTTGTGATAAGACACACCTTGTTGCAGTGAAACTCGCTAAGCAAGAATATTCGTCCCTCCGGTCAACATTGATCTTCCTTTGTCACTATTTATTATACTTCATTATCACTAACCTTTTACTCTTCATCATTAATTCAAACGTCAATATGGATAAGTCGCCAGATACCAATTAGAATCTTATGGATACCAATTGAGTCCATTGAGATATCAATTGAAAATTTTCAGATATCAATTGGACTCGACCCAGGCGGATAACACACTCAGACAAAACGATAGGAAAGAAATAAACTAGAACTTCCTAAATGCCTCATAGCCTTCCAAAGATTAGATGTAGACGTCCATACACCCATACAGGAACTTAACTTGACATTGCTCTTGTACTTGTGAGATTAGTAATATAGACGCTTTGACACCAACTTGACATGACCCAAATTGACGGATCGTGCGGGCACCTACATCGACTCTAGCTCGACAAGAGAACCCCTTCTTGAACAACGTATAAAATAAATTCAATACTCCTTAACTTACACAAATCAAAATGTTTTTAAATTTATAATATAATTCTTTTCCAAACCATGACTCCCTCAAGATCTAGTCTAGACAGGTATAAGAGCTCTAAACAAAATATTGACAAATAAAAAGACACAACTTCACCTGCAGAAAAGTGCAAAAGCTAATGCTGAATATGCCACGTCAATCATGAAACTTCAAACATGACACAACCTACACCCAAAAAGGTGTAGCAAGAGTAGTATTAGTACACCACAAATACGGATAGGCATCATCGACCGACTATAATTAGTATACACAAAGCATAAAATTAATATGCAATCAATAATTCAGTTTTTAAACAACCACTCAATAATTTATCAAGCCAATTTATTAATCTTCATTTACCCCAATTATTTAATAATACATCCATATTTATCTACCCAACTTAGCAACTAAGGCTGGCCTGCATATTGTTTAGACCTTGCTGCAGCGGTCAAGGGTCTCGCCACAGTGGAATTTCTATCGTTGACTAGTCTAGGAAGTAACTCGGCTTTGCTGACAATTTTACTTTTTTCAACACCTCATATGACAACTCAGAGTGATATATCAACCAACATTTATTAGCATAACTTATTGTGCATTTGATTCAATCCACTCATAGGACAATTCTGAAAGATATATAAATCAACAATCATCAACATAATTCAACATGCTGTTAATTTAATCAACACTCGCGACCCCTCATAAGTACACATTGATTATTACATGTTGCACTTAAATTTCACAACATTAAAGCATATTTATTTATCTTGGGGTTCATTCACAAAACACAACTAAATCAGCATTACCTCCATCACAATCAACGTGTGAAGACCAATTAATCATATTTTCAATCCACACAAATATATATAATTATATAAGGTCTAACTCCTCATAGCTATAACCTGCTATCTTTCTTGTAATTTATAAATTATTCAAGTCTCACGTCATCTATCACAATAGTAAAACACACAAGGTAACCTTCACAATTCGTCGGTTCAACCTTTCCTACCCTCTCACATAAACAGTTTTTTTCATTATTGATCAAAATATTATTCGTATTAGTCTCCATTTCAAGTCAACTTACTCGGGCCCATTCTAATCCCTTTAGCATATTCATTCACAAGGAAGTTCTGTTAACACATAATAATTATTTCAACACAATTCAGATTTTGTTACTCAACCCTGTTACTACGGTTTCTCCCAAATACCCGTTCTTTCCTTACCTCGAATTCATTTTAAGCTAGTTAATTTATACTACCAGCATTACATTTTCGTTCATAATAATTAAATTGCAACATTAAGCTCATATAATCAAACTAGGTCTGATCACCTCACTTTTTATCTTTATTCATTTTATTACGATCATTCTACCAAGATTATACCATCAAGATTACACCACTATAATATATAATTAAGAGCAGCTACAATCACATGTCATCAAAACATGCTATCCAGAACGTCACCTCAAGGGTGTTGTATCAAGAACATCACGTCAAGAGTATTTTATTAAGAGCATCACATCAAGATTACACCCCCATTATTAGTTATTAACTAGGTTTCACTCATTCATGTGCCCTCGTACTTAGGATTGATCCTCCAATTTTAGTAGTTACGTCTAAATGAATCTTTCATCATGACATCATATTTATGATCCCTCAACCCTCATTAGTTGTACGTCAATAATACGCACGTATACAACTCGCTAATTATAGTCTAACACAAGGTAAGCCATAACCTACGTGGATCGCAGAACTGGAATACGCAGCTTTCCGCGAGAGCTTTTTCTTTTGTCAATGCCTCCGAATGTTCAAGTCTAAAAATATGACATTAAGGAATTAATCAATAGCCTTCTTCTTTACTTCAAAGGTTTGAAAACTCAACGCACTGCATTCTACCCATTGTTTTATGGTCTAATTCAATAATCATAGGCTAAATTATCATATTCCAAATCTACAATGATCACTCCAACCTAGTTCATGGAGTTTTTTTACTCCTCTAGCTCTCTTAAATCAGTTCTTAAGGTTAAGAGTTTCAAATTCATTAAATTCTAGGTTTCAAACTTGTAACACCCTGAAAGTTCCTAAGACTAGCTGAGAAAAATGGAGATAAGTTCAGCAAAAAAATCTGTATTTTGCCTCAGCACGACTGAACCTACGAGTCGTAGGCTAGTAGTACAGGTCGTAGAAAGACCCATGGATTAGGTTAGAGATTTTGTTCCCTATACCACAAGTCCCTACTACGAGCCGTAGTATGTTGGTACGACCCGTGATCAGGAGTCATAGCAAGTATTTGGAGTTATCCAGTGATTGATGGTATGGTTGATGGTACGACTCGTAGAATGGTGTTACGGGTAGTAATAAGATTCGTAGAAATATTTAGAGGGTGGGTGGTTTTGGACTTGATTAGTACGGGAGGATACCATGAGTCTTAAGAGAATTGTACGACTCGTGGTACGATTTGTGATAGCTGACAGAACAGTTTTTTTTGCGAATTCATTAAGGGTATTTTCGTAAATTCTAAGCTCCTTAGCCCTAAATTACGTTGTTTTAAGCCCTGAAAGGAGTGTATTAGGGGAGTTTAACCTATCCTAATTCATTCAACTGCCATATATGCAAGTTTAGAGGGTTCCATTGAAGATCAAGCTTAGAAATCCTCCAAAACCTCTAAATCTCTTGGGCTTTCAAAGTCAAGTTGAGAATCAAATTATGCTGGTATGTAGGGTCAGGAATGAGAATTTTCTTTCACTCTCATGCCCGAATTTCTCCTCAAGTTCATAAATTCAAGTGTTAATTTAAGTATATGATCATATGAGGTTTTAACCCAAATTTATAAAATTCTCTATGATTTATTTATGAGTCAATTCCTTTCATGTTTCAAAGCATGTTATAAGATTCATGGACAGATTTTATGTACTAATTGATTACACATTCATGATTTCATATTTTTAAAAGATTATACCCAAGTATGCAAGTTCATAAAAAAGTTAGTATATGATTGATGATTTCAAGTATGATGAAGAAGTTAGTATATGATTGATGATTTCAAGTATGATGAAGTATCTAGCATGTATTTATGTAATTCATTTATGAATTACCCATATATGAATCTATGATTTTGACTAGTGAAGTCTAATTCAAGTATGCATGATCTTCAAATTTTGGATAATCTCACTCAGATTTAGCATGTTTTCATGATTCAGTTCAATTTTATAAATCATCTTACCATATGGTTTTGGAGTCTATACTCCCCTATTCAGCTTATGGTATGTTTGGAGCCAGGACTCCCCGTATTTAGATTTTAGATTATGCATGTAATTTCATTATCAACTTCTTTGGAAAATGATGATTTCAACTTTGTTGAAAAATGATGGTTTCAGCTTCATTGAAAACAATGAAGAGTATTTTGCATGTTTTTGGAAGCATTGTCTAGCACTGAGTAGGCTAGGGGTTCATGAGAGCGCCACGTTTCAGGACTATGTGCCAACATAGGATTTCAAATTTTACTTTGGGACCCCCCTTATGAGATTTACCGTCCCCGAACATGCCTTCAGCTTGATATCGATATCATCACAGTGCTCTTAGCCCTGACAAAGCTTTGGATGGCTCTGCCCACTTGAATGTAATAGCTGGGATCATGTAAGCTCTATCGTGATTGTATCGATTATATGACGAGTCTCCCATTGTTCCTCATGATCTCAGTTATACATGTTTATCAGTTATGATGTTATGTTTTCAGCAGGTTTTACCCAACGATTGGGTTATTAATTTTTACATATGAATCTTAGTTTTAGCTTTGGGTCATTAGATTTAGTTATGAGTTCCAATTTATGTCTATTCATATTTTCAGATATCAGCATGCAATTTTTTCTCTCAGAATCTTATGATGTTATGATGTACATGATCTCAGTATATACTTATTCTGCCTGTTTTACTTACCTAGCACTAAGGCTGGCAATGAACCGGAACCGAAACCACCGGAACGGTTTTTTCATAAACGGAGCGGGTTCGAGACCCGATTGATCAGAACCGGGTCTATCGGATATTCCACATTGTCCAGTCCGGTTCATGTAATACCGGTGCGGAACCGGATCGGACCGGGTCTGAAACCGGGTCCAAATTATTTTTTAAGAATTCATTTATATATATTTGGGTAATTATTGACAGGATTACCCCGTATAAGGCATTGAAATGACTCGATTTGGGTAATTGTTGACAGACTGACAAAATCAGCCCATTTTTTGCCAGTAAGGGCCACTTTCTCTGCCGAAGATTATGCTGAGTTGTATATCAGAGAAATAGTCAGACTGCACGGTGTTCCAATGTCTTTTATCTCTGACAGAGGGGCACAATTTATAGCCAAATTTTGGCAATCATTTCAGAGAGGCCTAGGAACACAGATTAATCTGAGCACAACTTTTCATCTTCAGACAGATGGGCAGGCAGAATGCACTATTCAAATGCTCGAGGATATGTTGCGAGCGTGTGTGTTGGACTTTGGAGGTAGCTGGGATGAGCACTTACCACTTATTGAATTTGCCTATAATAACAGTTACCATTCAGCTATCCAGATGGTGCCTTATGAGGCACTGTATGGGCGAAAGTGCAGATCGCCAGTTGGCTGGTTTGAAGTAGGAGAGTCAGCGCTGATTGGGCCGGATATTATTCATCAGTCAGAGGAAAAGGTAAAGGCCTGATATTATTCATCGGGCCGCAGGAAAAGGTAAAGCTTACGAGAACGCCACGACCGCTCGTAGCCACCAAATCGTATGCCGATGTGTGGCGCGTAAACTTGGAATTTAATGTGAATGACTGAGTATTCTTGAAAGTCTCTCCAATGAAAGGGGTGATGAGATTCGGCAAGAAAGGCAAGCTCGCCTTGAGATTTATTGGGCCCACTGCATCTGCCAAGAATAGGCCAAGTGGCAATGAGTTGAACTTACCTGCACTAGAGTCTGCTCACCCAGTTTTCCACCCGTCCATGCCGAAGTGATCCGGGGCATATTTATATGCCCATGATACTCAAATGTATCAGTTGGCTTTCCTTGTTTATCCAACAATGTTTGTACTTTCTCATGTAAATTGTAGGAAGTGTACTTATACTAACTAACATGATTAGCGTTGTTTTGGCAGAAAACATACTTTTTATGGAGCTAAGATGCATGTTGGGAGGAATCTGAGATGGACTCGGGAGTGAGCAAGGAAGCGGTTGGAGAAGCAAGAAATAAAGAGGCTCGCGATGGAGCCGTGGACACGCCGGCCATCGGCAGATGCATTCTGTCCTAGAGATATAATTTCAAGAATTTCCAGAGAGGGTTCGCGAATGTGCCGTGGCACGTTGGAATCAATTTCCCGGATCTTGACATTCCAAACGGAAGGTGCGTGTTTGCACTGTGGCACGCTGGGCAGTTCCGCGTTGCCTCGCCGTGCCACGTTAGGACACTGCACCGACGGCTAAATTCCAGAGCCTCCATCTCCGCGTCACGAGAGGCAAAGGTTCGCGATGTACCCGCGACACGCTGTTTGTTATTCCGGGAAAATTCTCAACAGTATAAATAGAACACTTAGGTTCATTTTTAATTATTCTGACTTGGTGAGCAAGAACGTGGTTACAAAAGGCTGAGAGGACGAAAATTTTTAGGGTTTTCTATCCCTTTCTTTCTTTCTTTCAATTGTTTGTATGATTTACACTGATTTCAACGATGCTTAATCCATTAAATGAGTGGCTAATTTCTATTTCTTGCTGAGGTTATGAATTGTTGTATTGAAATGTAATTGCTGATTATCTCGGTTTTTCCATCTTTCTTTCATGGTTGTTCTATTAATTCTTGTTCTTACTGCATTGATATCTGGCCAATGTTAATGTAAATCCAAAAAGTCCGGTTTCACTCGAGAGAGCACGAAACTGGAAAGTTGTAAATTAATAGGACATGATCTTTTCTTAGTTTGATAAAATTGAGAATTGATTTACCTTCAGGATAGAAAAATACCTGAAAGTCGTATTAGTCAAGTGTGGAATCGGTTTCGTATGGCTAGAACATGAATTGCTTCTTATCACAGAAATGTAGGTGGAAGGTTCATGATTC
>JACEIK010011645.1:4173-14713 GCA_018107945.1 Datura stramonium | reverse complement strand
TGTATGTTAGTTAAGTGACGAGTCTCCCACTGTCTACACGATTCAAATTTGCATATTCATTACTCATGATTATTACTTAAATCATGCATGTTCTAAAAGTAAGGTTTGACTTGTTGTTCAGCTTTTCTAGAAATGACATATTTTTGCTTTGAGTCATTTGAGTCAATTATGATGTTAGGATACTATGCATGGTCATACTATGATAAGATTTCATTTTCAGAATGAATGCATGTAGCCCTTCTTTTGAGACTTGAAAGCTTATGATATGTTATGAAATTCTTTAAATTATTTATTTTACTTTGAGCGGTTTTACCTACCTTTTATACTCGGTACATTCTACGTACTGATCGCATACTTTCTATGCTATATTGTTTCATGATACAGGCCCAAGCTCCCAGGCTCAGCCCGCTCGTAGTCGATTGTCAGAGTAAGCTCATACTTGGTTGGTTAGTCCTCATCCTTCGAGGGCTATACTTTCAGTTCCCTTATGTATTTTCAGTTTCAGTATTGTTGAGTTAATTGGGGTCTTGTCCCATCTACTCATCCTGACTAGAGGCTTTTCGGACTTTTGTATGTGTTAGGTTCGGGTATTATTCTGATGTGATGTTGAATTATACTTCCGCTTAGATTATATTGATGCTTTCTTCAATTTATTGAATGAGTTAGTTGTATTCTTATGCCATGGGTTGACTTGGGGTCTCTCGGGATTCCTTGTCCTGTCTCTACGATCTAGGCCTTCATTTGGGTCGTGACAAACTTGGTATCAAAGCCATAGGTTTGAGGTGTCCTAGGGAGTCTGAAAGCCGCGTTACGTAGAGTCTTTTTCATGGGTGTGAAGCGCACCACACTCATGACGAATAGGCTACGAAATGTTTAGTAAATGTTCCCTTCTCTCATGATCTATGTTGTGCGATGAAAAGTCTTTCTATCCTTATAATTAGTGCTAATTGCGACTGTAGAATCATGGATCCCCGAAGAATGAACGGAAGGAGGAATGGAGGTGGTGAGGTCCACGAGAATGGAAATGGTTATGGGCAACAGCAAGTCCCACTAGCTCAGGAGCCTCAGGCACTGGAGCTAGCTGCTCATGCTGAGTTTCGGGCCGCTATTCAGATGCTTGCGTAGGCCTTCACCGCTCAGGTTAATCAGCAGGCAGTTGCACATGTTCCACAAAATGGAAATGTAGCGGCGTCTCTAGTCAAAGACTTCTTGAGGATGAACCCGCTGGAGTTTCTAGGGTCCAAGGTAAATGAGGACACGCATGATTTCATTGATGAGATTGTGAAGATCACCCAAGTCATGGGGGTGAGTAGTGTTGAGTGCACAGAGTTGGCCTCCTACCATTTGAAGGAGGTTGCGCATATCTAGTTTTGCCAATGGAAGGACAGCAAGGTCGCAGGAGCAGGTTCGAGCATGTGGGAGGAGTTTCAGGTTGCATTCCTAGATCGATTCTTCCCTCGGGAGATGAGGGAGTTGAAGGCAGCTGAGTTTGTGAACTTGAAGCAGGGGAGGATGACAACACAAGAGTATTCCCTTGAGTTCACGTGCTTATCAGAATATGCCTCGGAGTTAGTGATCGACCAGAGGGTGCGGGTGAGCAGATTTGTGCATGGAATAGCAGGGTATTTGGACAAAAAGTGCCAGATTGCTATGCTTCACTAGGATATAGACTTCCCCCACATAGTGTTGTATGCCCAGAAGAGAGAGGCTACACATTCGATGGAGAGGGAGGCCAAGAGAGCCAGGACCGAGGATTACAGATTTTCTTAGCAGAGGTTCGGTGGTGGACACCGACAGCAGACTCACCAGAGATCATCAGCCATGGTATCTTCGACATTGAGTGTGCCATCCAGGCCTAGACATGATCAAAGAGGGCGAGCATCAGGCTCGAGGGGTCAGAGCATCAGGCTCGAGGGGTCAGAGCATCAATCCTGTAGATTCTAGCATCCCAACTTGTCGCAAGTTTTGTCGGGGGCACACAGGCCGGTGCTTGGCAGGTTTAGGTACTTGTTTCAGGTGTGGGCAGCCCGGGAACATGCTTTGAGATTGCCCAGCTGTGAGGCAGGATTAGGTTGGGGGCTGAGGCCCAACTTCTAGTTCAACAGCCCCTCCCCTACGCACAACACATCAGGGGGCATCTACTAGCATAGCCAACGGTCAACACTAGAACAAATTCAATGCCTTAGCCACCCATCAGGAGTAGGAGGCCTCAGCAGATGTGGTCACAGGTATGTTGAGAGTTTTTCATGTTGATGTATATGCTTTGCTAGATCTAGGTCTACCCTATCTTTTGTGACACCATATGTAGCCAATAGCTTCAGAGTCAGCCCCGATGTCTTGTCAGAGCCCTTCTCAATTGCTACTCCAGTAGGTGACTCAGTTATAGCTAGATGGGTGTATAGAGGTTGCCCAGTCTCAATCCTTCATAAAGTCACCTCAATAGACTTGATAGAGTTAACCATGACCGATTTTGATGTTATTCTCGGCACAAATTCGCTATTTGCATGCGATGCATCAGTCAATTGTAGAACCAGGCAGTAAAGTTCATATTTCTGGGGGAGCCAGCCTTAGAATGGAAATGTATTTTAGTTGTGCTTGTAGGTCGATTCATTTCTTACCTTAAGGCCAGAAAGATGATTTCTAAGGGTTGCATGTACCATCTAGTTAGGGTTAAGTATGTCGACTCCGAAACCCCGACCCATCAGTCAGTTCTAGTAGTACGTGAGTATACAAAGGTCTTTCCTAATGATTTTCCAAGTGTCCCTCCCGAGCGGGAGATTGATTTCGGTATAGATCTTCTTCCCAACATGTAGCCTATATCTATTTTGAACTACAGAATGGCTCCAGCCGAGCTAAAAGAGTTGAAGGACCTATTAGATAAGGGCTTTATTAGGCTGAGTAAGTCTCCATGGGGTGCACTAGTGTTATTTGTCCGAAAGAAGGATGGTTCACTTTGGATGTTCATTGACTATCGACAGCTAAACACGGTTACTGTTAAGAACAGATACCCTTTACCTAGAATCGATGATTTGCTTGACAAGCTTCAGGATGCCAAGTGTTTCTCCAAGATTGATCTCAGGTCGGGGTATTACCAGCTCAGTGTTCGGGAGAGTGACATCTCGAAAATCGCTTTCAGGACTCGGTATGGTCACTACAAATTTGTTGTTATGTCTTTCAGACTAACCAATGCCCCTGCAACTTTCATGGATCTGATGAACAAGGTGTTCAAGGCTTATTTGGAAATATTCGTGATTGTGTTCATTGATGATATCCTCATATACTCTCAGAGCCAGGAGGAGCATGCTGCTCACTTGAGAGTAGCGCTTCAGACCCTCAAGGATCATCACTTGTATGCAAAGTTTAGAAAGTGTGAATTTCTGTTGGAATCCATGGCATTTTTGGGCCGTGTGGTATCGAGTGAGGGCATAAGGGTGTATTCTCAGAAAATCGAGGCGGTAAAGAATTGGCCCAAACTGGTGAACCCATCAGATATCGGGAGCTTTTTGGGTTTAGCGGGTTACTATCGGAGATTTGTTGAGGGCTTTTCATCTATTGCGGATCCTTTGACCAAGTTGACTCAAAAGAAGCTAAAGTTCTAATGGTCAGAAACTTGTGAGAAAAGCTTCCAAGAGTTGAAGACTCGACTCACTTCAGCACTAGTGTTTACCCTACCCGAGGGTGTCGATGGTTTTGTGGTGTATTGTGATTCTTTGAGAATTGAACTTGGGTGTGTGTTGATGCATCATGGGAAAGTGATAGCATATGCCTCAATACAGTTGAAGGTCCATGAGAAGAATTACCCGACCCATGGTGGTGTTTGGATTGAAGATATGGCAACATTAGTTGTATGGGGTCCATGTAGATGTCTTTACGAATCACAAAACCTTGCAAAATGTGTTTATGCGGAAGGATCTCAATCTTCGGCAAAGGAGGTGATTGGAGCTATTAAAGGACTACGACATGAGTGTCTTTTACCACCCAAGTAAGGCTAATGTGGTAGCGGACGCACTTAGTAGTCTCTCTATGGAGAGTGTGTCCCACGTGGATGAGGGAAAGAAGGAGTTGGTGAAAGATGTCCATCGACTTGCGCGGTTGGGATTTAGGTTGGTCGACTCAACCAATGGCAGCATTGTTGTGCAAAACGGATAAGAATCATCCTTGGTGATGAATGTGAAAGCCAGAAAAGATGAGGATCTGATTTTGGTAAAACTGATGAAAGCCGTTGGAAGTCAAAACGTGGAGGTTTTCTCCCAAGGGGGAGATGGGACGCTGCAGTACCAGGGTCTTCTATGTGTTCTAGATATTAGAATTTGGGGGACCGGATATTGCATGAGGCACATGGATCCCAGTATTCTATCCATCCGAGTACCACCAAGATGTATCATGATTTGCGGGAAATATATTGGTGGAATTGCATGAAGAAGGATATTGTAGAATTTGTAGCCAAGTGCCCGAACTGTTAGCAAGTGAAAGTTGAGCATCAAATGCCAGGATGTGTACTTCGGGATATCAGCATCCCCACTTGGAAGTGAGAAGAGATTAATATTGATTTCATTACAGGCCTACCTTGTACTCGCCGACATCATGATTCCATTTGTGTGGCGGTAGACAGGTTAATCATAGCTGCACACTTCTTACCGGTCAAAACCATAGATTTAGCGGATGATTATGCCAAACTGTATATCCGAAAGTTGGTGCGATTACATGGAGTGACCTTGTCTATTATCTTAGACCGAGGTACTCAGTTTACCTCTCAGTTTTGGCAGTCTTTCCAAAAAGGGCTTGGGACTCAGGTTAAACTCAACACAACATTTCATCTGCAAACAAATGATCAGGCGGAGCAAACAATCCAGACCCTCAAAGAGATGTTGAGAGCTTTTGCAGTAGATTTTAAAGGTAGTTGGGATGATCACTTTCCCTTGATCGAGTTTGCCTATAATAACAACTATCACTCCAGCATCCTGATGGCACCGTTCGAGGCTCTTTACGGGCGGAGGTGTAGATCGCCCATCGGATGGTATGAGGATGGTGAGACATCTATGATAGGAAGTGATTCGGTTCATGAGGCTATGGTGAAAGTTCAGTTGATAAGGGACAGGTTGAAAACTGCTAAGAGTTTTCAAAAGTCATATGCGGATGTGAGAAGGAGAGAGTTGGAGTTCGAGGTGGACGATTAGGTATTTCTGAAGGTATCTCCCATGAAGGGAGTGATGCAGTTTGGAAACAAAGGAAAACCCAGTCCCCACTATATTGGTCCCTAACGAGTTATGAGAAGAGTTGGTAAGGTAGTCTATGAGTTGGACTTGCCATCAGAGTTATCTTTAGTTCATCCCATCTTTCATGTATCGCTCTTGAAAAAGTGCTTAGGTGATCTATCATTAGTTGTCCAACTGGAAAGCGTCTGTGTGGGAGATAACCTCAGTTATGATGAAATTCCAGTTTCAATCTTGGATCGTCAGGTTCCGAGGTTGAGGAACAAAAAAGTATCTTCAGTGAAGGTGTTATGGAGAAATCAACATGTTGAAGGAGCCACGTGGGAGGCTAAAGTGACTATGATGGCTAAATACCCTCAATTGTTCCCTACCGGCTCAATTTCAGTTTGAGGTATCAATTTTTTCCTAATTCTCTAATCAGTTTCCATGTTTAGTTCATGTGCACAAGTTTGATTTATGATATGATAGATTATGTGATGTCTGAATTCGGTTCAGCTATGTAGTTCATTTCGGAGGTAGTCATTCCGCCAGTTTTTGGATAAAATAATCCGTATTTGATTATGATAATTGCATGCTTTTGTTTTCTACTTGTTTCCCAAATTCAAGGATGAATGTTCCCAAGGGGGAGATATTGTTATACCCTGGAAACCCAAGGATCAAACCCGAGGATTCAAGATGGTGAAAAGCTGAAATTTTGCACCAGATCACAGAACGATCCGTGAAGTGGCTCGTGAGGAGGGACCACGAGTCGTGAGGTGACCTATGGTCAACCAGGGCCTGGAAAGGTTTTGGGTGATACCACGAGCATGACCACAAGTTGTGGTCAGACCTCATGACTTGTGAGGTCATCCCTGGCATGGGTTGAGAGGTTGGCTAAGGTTTTGAGACAGTGGGGGTCACAGGTGGTGACCACGAACCATGGTCAGCCACCATGATTTGTGGCATCCCTCGTGCGGTTCCCTGAGTGAATTGGCAGTAGACTCCATGACCCAGGCCACGAGTTGTTAGACCTAGTCACGAGTCGTCCAGTCCCTCGTGGGGACTGGCAGTCAACAAATCTCTGCGACTTTGGTAAGGGCTTTTCCACAATTTCTAAATCCTAGGGGCCTATACTACATCGTTTAAGGCTCGTTTTAGTAGGTTTAAGGAGGGGGAAAACCTATTCTATGTTATTTCTTTCATGCATGAAAACTTGAGAGTTTAAGAGAGGATTTAGAGCAAGTTTTGAAGGGTTCCATTGGAAGGCTAAGAAGGCCTCCTTCCGGGAGGGCCCCAAGCCATTAATGAGATACCACTCTGGAAGAGACTTATATACTCGTGTCAACCAAGGTGTATGTGGATCTATTCAAATTTTTAATGATGTTGATTGGAAAAATATGGACTTCTCTACTATATTTTCCATACTTCCTTGATAGGTGAGACTTCCATGAAAGAAAGCACGGATACGAATAATCTTGGTATGCAAGGATTGAGGAGTGGAAAGCCACTTGACTGTAGGGAGAGGAGCACCCCCAATTTTTTTATTTCCCTCATAAGCCTATGCTACTTCCATAACATAGGCCTTTGACGTGTTCCCTATTATATGTGGATTCTTATCTTCTTTAGTGATGTATGCAGATAGGACCCCAACCCTTTTTTGCCTGGATGTCGCGTTGCATTTGCTCGAACTTGGGAAACACTTTACTAATCTAAATTCTAAAGCTATTTTTAGGTTCCCTCTCGACCTTTCCACAGATGTTATAATATAACCCTCCGATTCTGTGGTTCTCCCTGGCTACGAGGCCTCACACGGGTAGAGTTCGGTATTCCTTTGTCGATGGCTGACCCAACTCTTTCCTTTCAGCGGTCGGTAAGTGCATCCTATTCCTATGCTAAATAAAAAGGTGGCACCATTCCCGCTAAAGAAAAAGCAATTCTTCTTACCCTTAAAAAGTAGGGACACCTTAAGTTCTTGAACCGATAACAATCTTTCGGCTAACCTAGCCTCCTCCATCCCTCGGGACCAATAAGGGGTAGTATAGGAATATTCACTTTTTGTCCATCTACTACACCTTTCAGCCTGATCTTAGGCCCTGACTCACCCTCCGTGGATGAACCTTGCGGAGGAACCCTTAGGTTTTCGGGGCATTGGATTCTCACTAATGTTTGTGTTACTCAAGCCGAAATTCTCTCTTCCACTTCATCCACCACCGCTCATGCGGAGGCTTCTCTCTAAGGTGGAACACTCCCCTATCGGTGTAGTTTTACATCCCACAGCTTCGGCAGATTGCTTAGCCCCGTTCATCTTCGACGCAAGAGCGCTCGATTAGTGAGCTATTATGCACTCTTTCAAGGGTTGCTTCTTCTAGGAAAAACACCTGGTTGTCTCTGCACCCCTACCTCCTTTATCACTGAGCGGTCATTTAGGGGCCTTAGTTGGTGATCCGGGCTGTTACCCTCTCGACGATGAACCTTATCCCCTATCGTCTCACTAGCCGACCTTAACCCCTTTTATTTTGAGGTCATATCTAGTATTTAGAGTTTACCTCCATTTGGTACCTCTCTCGCGTCCTGCACCGAAACAGTGCTTTACCCCTAGATGTCCAGTCAATTGTTGTGCCTCAACGCATTTCAGGGAGAACCAGCTAGCTTTGGGTTCGAGTGGAATTTCACCCCTAACCACAACTAATCCGCTGATTCATCAACATCATTCTGTTTGGATCTCTAATTAGTTTCACCCAAGCTTCATCCTGGTCATGGATTGATCACCCAAGTTCGGGTCCATAAGCAGTGACAATTTCCCTATGAAGACTCGCTTTCGCTACGTCTCCGATGGGTTCTCGAAAAAGATACCTGGAAAAAAAAGCAAGGTGCACCTTGAATTGAACTTGAAGAATTGTGTTTTTCTTGAGAGATTTTTTGAGAAAGATTCTCCATTGTTAATTCAAAACTAGAAAGAATATAAATAAAGGTGCATACGTGGGAACGGGCCCCCACTACTTCTTTATTCAGAGGGGAGGGGGGAGACTAGCCTCATTACTTCCCACTAGGCGAGAGGTGCACCAAACCCACCTACCCACTCATTAATCACGGTGTTCAACTGATTTGCACTAGTAGACCCCTATTATATTTGCCTCCCTATCCTAAAGAGATTTTGAGGAGATTATTGACACCCAATTCCGAATGGAACTAAAGATAAAGGAAGCCCTTCGTTCGAACAGGGTTTAAGAAGAGTCAATTCTAGAGAAAAGGCATGGATTCTCATCTTGGGCAATTAGAGAAGTGGTAAAATCATCCCTTCCAGGTATGTAGGGTTATTAGTGGGTGTCTCCTTCCATACCTATGCCCAGTTTCTATCAAATCATGAAAATTACTTATGATCAATTTATGGGGGTTTTAACTAAGTGCGTAATTCTTCAATTTCTATACATGGGTATGATTACATTGTGTTTATATTGATGGATTGTGAAGCTTGGGCATATTTTAAATTGTTTTCAATCAAAAATTGTGTTTTTTAAATTATGAAAATTAATGCCCATGGATGAGAAATTCATGAAAGAAGAGAATGATGATGAATGTATGATGATGATGAGATTTGATGATGAAAAGCATTTTTCTAAAGTTACCCATGATTATGATATGATTTTCAAAATGAATTGAGTAGATCCAAGTATGGTAAAGCTTTGGGCAATGCCCACACGTTGATTTAAAATAATGATTTTCCCAAAATAAGCTTACCACATTGTTTGGAGAGAAGTCTCCCAAAATTTCATATAATTAGCTTGTGGTATGCTTCAAACTAAAGCTTCTCATATGCATAAGTTCATAATTGAGATGTATGTCATTATTGATCTTTGTCAAAGGACAATGTTGAGCTTCATTTCATACGATGTTGAGTTATGCATGATTTTATCTTTGAGCTTCATCAATAGATGATGTTGAGCTTCGTTATATACGATGTAGAGCATTGCATGTTTTGGGAGAAGAGTCTAGCACCGAGTGGGCTAAGGGTCGATCACCCTATGCCCCAGAACTACCCGCCAACGTAGGATGATATTATTATATTATTGTGACCTCCCTTGTGAGCTATCCTCGACCCTATTGGCTCTTTAGCTTAATATCGATATCATGGTATCGTCCATAGCTCTGGAAAGGTTATGGACAGCTCTACCTACTTGAGTGTGATAGTTGGGACCACGTAAGCTCTATCGTGGTATGTCAGTTAAGTGACAAGTCTCCCATTTTCTACATGATTCAGATTTGCATATTCATTACTCGTGATTATTACTTCAAGAATGCATGTTCTAAGAGTAAGGTTTTACTTGCTATTCATCTTTTCTACAAATGACATATTTTAGCTTTGAGTTATTCGAGTCAGTTATGATGTTAGGAAACTATGCATGGTCATACTATGATTCGATTTCGATTTCAGAATGAATGCATGTAGCCCTTCTTCTTAGACTTTAAAGCTTATGATATGTTATGAAATGCTTTAAATAATTTCGATTTTACCTACCTTGCATACTTGGTACATTCCACGTACTTTTATCATTTCATGATACATGCCCCAACTCCCAGGCTTAGCCCCGCTCATAGTCGGTTGTTAGAGTTAGCTCCTACTTGGTTGGTGAGTCCTCATCCTTCGAGGGCTAGACTTTAAGTTCCCTTATTTATTTTCAGTTTTAGTATTTTTGAGTTAGTTGGGATCTTTTCCCATCAACTCATCCATACTAGAGGCTTTTCGCACTAATGTATGTGTTAGCTTCGGATGTTATTCTGACATAATGTTGAATTAGACTTTTGCTGAGATTATACTGATGCTTTCTTCAGTTTATTAAATGAGTTAGTTGTATGCTTATGTCATGGGTCGACTTGGGGTCTCTCGGGGTCACTTTTCCCGTGTCTATGATCCGGGCCTCCGTTCGGGTCGTGACACCCATCTAGCTATAATTGAATTACCAAATGGAGTAGAGGCTGAGAAGGTTTCTGATAAGATTTCGGGACTGACTCCAAAATTACAAGCAACAAGGGCGTCACAAAAGACAAAGTAGCCCCTGGATCTAACAATGCATATACATCAAGGTGGAAAACTTTGTTACACCCCATAAAATGTCAACGGTTAGTAGGCGTACGCGTGGACTTGTGGCGTGTATGAAGAGCTCGACACGTGTGGAATAAGCCTCGGAAGCAGGGTTGGGGGAGGCTAGGCCGCGAGGGGCCAGCACGACTCGCCGACTGAAAGTACACTGGCCAGCGCGTCGCGCCAGGCCATATGCCGGTTTTGGAGGCGTGACCTGGGGACATGCTGATGCCTTACTTGAAGCGGGGCATCCCCTTGCCACTAGCCT
>JACEIK010011644.1:6991-35252 GCA_018107945.1 Datura stramonium | reverse complement strand
TGATTTTACTTTCAAAACATCAGGTCATTATGCTTTAGATTATGATGAATAACTTATGTTTATGACCATCTCACAATTATGATCTTATAATGTTATCCTTGATGTGCCATGGTTTTATGGCACTTTCGATGCTTGAACATAGAAAATATGCTATGAGTTAGTTATGTTTATACATATATTAGGTGCTTTTACCTTGTTTTCAGGGAAATCGGGTCCAGGAGTTGGATAATGGAAAAGGAATAGAAACATGCAGAAAATGGCTTGCTACAGGTCTAAATATAAGTCGTACTATCTTGGTACGAGACATACCTAGTACTCATAGCTGAAACTTCAGAGAAATTGTAAAGTGCTGGGCCTAAGTACGACTCATGGTACGAGTCGTACCAATGAGTCATTAAAAACTTCAAAGAATGTGCACTTTCAGAAGCTCCTGGTACGAGTGGAAGCCATGAATCATGATGACAACATACAATCCATACCAAGGAGTTGTGCAGAACTTCAGAGAATGTATCTACTGGCAAATACCAAGGTACGAGTAGATTCCACGAGTTGTAGTACCAAGGTATGAGCCTTACCAAGGACTCATGGTGAGATTCAAAGGATGCCAGATTTCAGAAGTCCAGACCATGATAGGCACTTATGACTCGTAGTGGCATTGTACGAGTTGTACCAACCTCCAGGACTTGACAGATTCAGATGATGCATACTACAGACAGAAGCCACGACTCATAGAATCATGGTACGACTTGTAGGTCAAAGCACCAACAGATTCCCTGTTAAATTAGGAAATGATTTCATTAATTGTATAAATATTTTTTAGTCCTTTTCCTTAGGAGAAGCCGATACTTTTGACTTTTAATCGTAGTTTTTGGGTTTCCTAAGTTCTTGGAGAGCAAACACTTGAATACTTGGACATAATTCATCACTGTTCTTGGATTTTTGACAAGTAATTGTGCAATTGATTCTTGGGTTCTTCTTTCAATAATATTGTAACTCTTCAATTAGTTTTCTTACATGAACTTTGATTTTCTTCTTGTAATTATGAATATATAAACCCTCAACAACTAGGGTTGTGGGAACCATTGTGGAATAACAAACTAGGGTTAACAAAGAGTGATTCTAAACCAATACGAATGCCTGTATTATTCTTTTCTTCATGTTTAATGTTTCTAAATAGTGTGCAACATTAGGACTAGCCCGAATTCTCTTATTTCTTGAACCTGGAGAATTAGATATTAGGAAAAGAAAATAACAAGGCCTTGAAATTTAGTTTGATTGAATAGTTTGAGTTACGGTCGCAGGAGAGTTAATTTGGAACTATTGATAGAGGTCAAAGTGAAATTGCTTAAGAGACCAAACCTGATGATTGAGTTAGAGTCATCTAATAGGGATGAATCAGTTATTTAGATGAGCATAATTTATCAGTTCTTCAAGCTAAGTATCAGGATAAATCACGAGTGTAATAATCTGACCTAGTTAGGAAGCCATTGGGCACACTTCCCTTGTTGATTGCATAACTATTGATCACGACTACACTTCAAAATACTGTCACTTGATTTAAAATCCTCTCTTTAGGAAATTATTGAACTATGTGAATGCTAGCATTAGTCTGTATCTTGGCCATATTTCCTGTGGGATCGACCCCAACCTTAGTTGGATTCTTTATTTACAACGTCCACGTTATACTTTCTTAGGGGTGTAATTTGATCATTATCAGTCCTTATTCTCATGTTTTACTTATCCTACATATTCAGTATATTTAATGTACTGACTGTATAACTTTTATGCTCTATCGTCTCATGCAATAGGTTTAGTTGAGCAGTCTCAGTCATGACGTTAGATTCGATCTTGTCTGGCTTCAATAGTTTTGGTGAGTCCTCATGACCCGAGGACATTAGTTTTGAGGCATGATTCTCTTTATGTCTTTCAGTTTTCAGACTTTTGTGGAGCTAGTTGGGGGTTTGTCCTTTTAGCTCATTGTATGACTAGAGGCTTTTAGACATGATGTATAGATATTTCAGTTGTGTTGTCTTGTTGATTCAGTTTGTCGTATTATGATATCTTAGACTTGTGCTTATGCCTTATGGTAGTTTCATGAATTTTCTACTTAGTTTATGCTATAAATTATGTTATGCATGTGCCATGGGTTATCTTAGAGCCATTCGTGGTTCTAGATCCTATGTTATGATTCGAGGTCCATGCTCGGGAGGTGACAACTGTGGTAGTCAAGATAGACACTTTTTTATGTAGCTGCTGCTTAAGTTTGATAGAAGAGTTGACGATTTATCACAAGGTTGATGGGCCTTCACTTTCCAATGTAATTCATGATGAACAGATTAATCTTGATGGTGGAGATGACGCGCCGTCACAAGGTTGAAAGACAATCAGACTGGCGCCTTCACAAGGTTGAAAGATTGTCAGACTGGCCGTCACTTTGATCTTTTAAGCAAATTTCATACCATCTTCATCCTTTGACTCTTTTCCTGTACATTCAACACATTAACAATTAAATCTAACAAAAGTTGCTTAAGAACATGCATTTATTCATAGTTAAAAACATAAAAAGTGTCATTAAATACCGACACATTAACACCCTCTACTTAGGACATTTGCTTGTCCTCAAGCAACACACAAAACATAAACTTAAAATTAAAAAACTTAGGATAAACTACAGTTGTCACTAGGCTTATAACATATTATTTTAAAAGTGCAACCCCTTTTATTTTTTATTTTTTACAAACTAAACATGCGTATATGACTCATGAGGATCTAAGGATGACATTATGATATCAATAGAGCCCTTATTAATCAGTAATTAATAGTGCTCTCCTAGTGCCCTCACCACAAAGATGTCCCAACTCACATACAAAGTCATTACACAGGGATTAGAACAAAACACTCACACTCACAAAGACATTCAAACAATGCACACTCAATGCCATAGACTTGCCTTTATTATCAGGTTTTCAGACACTTGACTAGGATCACTATAGGACTTTCTTGGCTTGTAAGGTAGGCTTGGGGATAGGTAAGGGTAAAGAGACTCAACCCTCTTTCGCACTACACTATTTTGGCTCCAATCCTAGCATTTTTCTCCCTTTTTCTCCTTTATTCATTTTTCTTTTCAACTCAGGGGTGTGGTTTTCACTTTGATTCTCTTTTTCACCTTCAAGATGCCACTAATTTTCTTTTATTTCTTTTTTATTTTCATTTGCACTTTGTTTTTCCTTTTTTCTTTTTTCAACCACATCGCACTCACTTCTTTTCAACAATTAGCTTCTTCTTTTCATACCCAACTTTTTGATGCACCCCTACATTAGCCACCCTTGACTTAGATGATTTGATTGAGATGAGGTACATAATGTCCAAGGAGGGACCTGGACCAAAGAAAGTTCATTATAAAAACAGTGGAAAGGTTAATAGGCTAATGAAATGAAAGGGTTAGTTTAGCTCAAAATCAGGGATCAAGGGGTTATTAATATTATTTTGATAGTCATACAGGCACAGTTGACTGATCAAGAATGGCCTATGATCCTTTCCTAGTCAGTTAACCTACAATACTAGCTGAATAAACCAAGCAAGTTTTAGATGCATGCACATAGTAAGAACGACACCTGACACATAATTGCACTATCAAATATTAACTTTCAATATTATTCTTTAGCTTAAGCATTGTTGCTACATCTATATACATCTAACATCATTCAAAGATCCCTCATGGTCAATATATTACACAGATCCACACATTCCATATAAAGGTTTCAGGGGTTTCCATTTTCCAACAATATCATTGCCACAGGCTGCTCTAAGTTTACCTACTTTTATTTTATAGATACAACCACAAAACAACACATAAAATATTGAAAACTACCTAAACATGTCAGTTCTACTAGATAGTGCACCCCAGGGGAAAGAAACACAACAATAAATTCTCTCAAGTGGTGTGACAGACTTACAGGTACTCCACCCCCACCAAAATGCATTATTCCCAATGCATATATCCAAAATTAAGAACTTGAAGTAGGGAATACCTATGAAGCTCTATTATTGTGAGTCTGGCATAACATGGTGGGGTGTAGTAACCGTAGGAATATCTATAGTGGCACTAGTGGTGATCGGCCCACTTAAAGTATCATCTGGAGAAACCTCCGTAGTAGGAGATGGGGTGATGAGAGTCTATAAATCTAAAGAAACTGTGGCACCACTAGTTTGATCAATGACTCTATGTGCCAATCTAGAAGACTCTTCAACATGATCTCGCAACTTCTTGACCCTCATGTCCTCCTTTGCTCGAGAGAGTCGCGGAGCTTCACAAAACTTTGCTTGCTCTTGTTTCATTTTTCTGTGCTTCCTCCTTTGAGATTTTGCATCATCCTCATCACCCTCTCGTGGGAACTTCCTACGGCTATAGGTTATTCGCCCAACAAGTCAATGAATGGCTCCTCTTACTCCTTAAAGAATGAAATTGGGAGCTCCTAGGTTGGCCTCTCTTGCTGCAACTTGAGGATATCAGCTTGGATATTTGTAAACTCGGCTGCAAACTTTGCTAAGTCTAGCCCTATCAGGTCTTTTAGCCTCTCATCCATTTGTGCTTCCATATCATCAATTTGAGCATGGAGGCTTTCATATGGTGCCAATGTAGCTGTAATGTGTAACAATCTTCATAAGTTGCTAAGATTAGATCCTATACTTGAAGTAGAAATCAACAGAAAAAAGGGACAAAATCCCATAAAATGAGTCACATCACGACTTGTGATGATATGTCACAAATTATGACATGGCTCATAGTAAGAAACTAGGTTTCCAAATCCCTGAAACAATGAGCCACATGATGAGTTGTTATGTCATGTAACGACTAATGACTATGAGCAGTGAGAAGGGAATCAGAAAAAGGATCAAGGCACAGTTAGTTACCACTAGTCACAGTACGACACGTGGTGTTATCTGATGAGTCATGACATGGAGCCATGGTGAAGGGATCATAGAGTGACCAACCAAACTCCAGTGACAACTAGTGGTCACCATGGGTCATGATCTCTCATCACGATGGATATGACGACTTTTCGTCACTGACAGGCAGAATTTCCAAGCGAGTTTCTAGGGGTATTTTAGTAACTTTTTATAATTTATCTCCTAGACCAGAATATTTAGGGATTCCTAAAGAGTATATTTAAGGGTTTAATTATTATAAACTCCTATTCCTTCCATTACAATCTAAGAAGTCAAGATCATTAGCTCTCAAGTTCATTAATCAAGCTAGGAAGTCACTTCTCAACATAGGGTTCTTTAATCTTGAGCCTAAGTTTGACTTTCAAGGAATGTAAGGCTAACTAAAGTGAGAATTTATAGTCATCCTTATGCCCTCAATGTATGCTAGAATTTATTGAAATTAAAGCTAGGGTTTTTAGCTAAAATTTTGAATTGTCTTCTTCCCTATTGATTGAATTACTCATTGTTGAATTATCCATATTGAATTGTATCCATTGTATCCCTTCTTTATTGATTATCATTATCTTGATATTATTGTTGGTATATCTAGAATTCTTGATTGATTGATGATTGGTTCATGTCTTTTATCCCGTGAACCTTATTGTATAAAGCCGTGATTTTTTGAAAGCATTGTTGTTTGAGTTAAAGCATTGTTTTCATAAATGAGCATATTTTTAAGAAGAGTTATCATGCAGAAATTTCGATAAAAATAAAGCACAGTTTTGAGCATGATTTTCAAAATCTAAAGTAAAGTCTTATTTTGAAAATTAAGAATTTTGAGCGTAGAAGCTCCTAAGTTTTCAAGGAAGATATTTGAGCCAAGGCTCCATATAGATTTTAAACATCTATTATATCTATAGCTAAGGTGCTTTATAAAATATGTCTCCAAGAAGCCTCAAATAGGAATAAGTATATGAGCATATGTTTTGGGAGTATTATTTAGCACTGAGTTGGATAAAGAGTTTAGATAACTCGTAAGCCCAGAACTATGTATCCAACTAAGGATAGGATCATACCGTTGGTTCGGGTGAATCCTCAAGATAAGTACCTAGTAAGGACTTCAGTTATGGATCCATAATTTAGACGTTCTTTTCCCTGATAAGGCTTTGAGAGGATCTTCCAACAATAGCAAGATAGTTCGACATCATGTATTCATTCATGATGGTGTTGGTTATGAGGAACTCCCCAAGTTAAAGCTATATATTTATATATTTATTTATGTAGTTATCATAGATTGTTTTGATGGACAAATTTATTGCATAAATATTGTACATATTGATCATATTGCGTTTATTGCATCATTTAGAGCTCAAGTTTCAGTCATATTATTTCAATCAGTTTAATCTTTCAGTTAAGATATTCTTGCTTAAATATGTTTACATTCATCCCTATTATATATCGTGCATTCCATGTACTGACGCCATTTGACACTATATCTTACTATGATGCAGATTCAGGCAAACAGGATCAGCAACAGACGCAGCGCTAGGACTTCCCTATNGTGAACAAAGGGTCGTGGTAAGGGATTGTGGTGAGAATTAGAAGGGATGCAGATTCAGGCAAACAGGATCAGCAACAGACGCAGCGCTAGGACTTCCCTATCATTCAGCTTTAGTGAGTCCTCCTACTTTTGTATAGTCCTTGTCTTATTGATTATTTTATTTTATAGAGTGTGAGGTAGCGGTGGGAGATACGTTCTGACACCTATTCTTCAGTTACAGAGGCTTAACAGATAGAGTTAGAGTTGAGCCGATAATGTTATTTTATAATAATCTCTTCAGTTATAGTTAGTAAATCTTATTTCATTATATTGAGCCCATACAATTATTACTTCTGCATTACTTTATTGTATTCTTAGCTTAGTAGTAAGCTATACCAAGGGTTCATTTGGATCACTAGGTGGTTTAAGTGTCGTCCACGTATAGGGCGTAAACTCGTAGCATGAAAAACTTGATATCAGAGCTTTAGGTTCAAAGAGTCCTAGGGTGTCTATGAAGCCGTGTATATTAGTGTTCTTTTTATAGGTGTGAAGCGCACCAAATCTATAATAGGGAGACTACAAGGTGTTAGGAAATACTTATCTTATTTTATACTCTAGATCGTGCGATCGAGTGTAACTCTAAAAGACTTCCTCCTAACTTGTGCATTTATGTGTTTCAGATCATGCCTCTTAAACATACTTCCAGCTAGAGGAACGTAACTAACATGCCTCCATAGACTAGGACGTATACCAGGAATGGTCTTCGCACTCTAGTTCAAGGATCTAGTGTTGGAATCTAGGATGGACCAACCACTAGCGATAGAATCCAAATTTCTCAGCCCCCTTGTATAGGTACTTCAAAGGCAGAGTTTAGAGGGGCTATTCAGATGCTCACTCAATTGGTGGCTACACAGTTAGGACATCAAAACTCAGCACCAGCTAGTTTCAATTCTCGTGATTTAGGAGCTTGAAGAATCTTAGAGTTCCTAAGGATGAATCCTCTAGTATTTACAGTGCCTAAGGTTGATAAGGATCCTCAAAACTTTATTGATAAGATTTGGAAGATTTTGAAAGAAATGAATATGATGGAGACAGAAGGAGTTGAGTTTTCTTCTTATCCGCACAAGGATGTGGCTAACATGTGGTATGACTAGTAGGAGAAAGGGCGAGGTGATAATGAAGCTTCATCCACTTGGGATAGTTTTGAGGAAGCTTTCTTGATCAACTTCTTCCCTTAGGAGCTGAGAAAGGCAAAGGAAAAGGAGTTTGTTAACTTGAGGTAGGGCACTATGAATATGAAGTAGTACATCCTTAAGTATATCCAACTATCCGATATGCTCCAGAGTGTTTGGATTGGGCAAGCATGTGAAGAAGGAATGCAAGGGATCTCTATTGATCAATGATATAGATATTTTCAGACTTATGATATATGCCCAACAGTTAGAGGAAGATAAACAGAAGGACAGAGAGGAGCACCAGAGCAAGAGAGCTAATTTATCAGATAATGAGGCTCCACGGTAGAGGAATGGGAATGGAAGCAGGTCCTTCAACACCCTTAACTTAAGACATTTTCATGTCCTCAAGAAATGAAAATAAAACTAAAAATGACACCTACTTAGAAAGTAAACTTAGAATATCTACAGGCAACACAATAAAATTTGCACTATGAACCATTGACAACTACTGACCCTTTTTTCATTCAACCCAAGTCAAATATGCACACATGTAACTAACCTATGACATACTGAGATTGAGATATGACATCCAACTATTAGCAGAAAATCAAGCTTTCACCAATGGTGTTCTCATAGATAATTGGTAGAATGCAACGTAAACCATGTACCCTCACCGCAAATGAAGTCCCCAACACTCACAGATATATAGAAACATGAAACTTGGGACTATAGAAGCAAGACTCTCACCCTCACAAAGAAGTTTCAAATACTGCACATCTAATACCATAAACTTGCCTTTATTTTCTCTACTTTGGCTTTTTAGACAGTTAAGCTAGGATCACTATAAGACTTTTCTCAACTTATAATATAGGCTTTGGGCTGGGTATGACAAATATGGATTTAAGTGATTAACCCTCCTTAGCACTACATAACTTTTCTCCACTTTTCACTTTTTATCCCATTTTTCATTTTTCAATTTTGTCCTCCATTTTTCTCCCTTTCAATGCAATGTGTGGATGCGGTGTGTTTTCCTCATCTTTTTTCATCTTTTTTTCTTTTCTTTTTCATTTTTTGCTTTTTTAGCTCTTTTTATTTTCTTTTCACACCACACCTCACTCTTATTTGACTTTTTTCTTTTCTTCTCCATCCTCACACAATTTACGCATCCCTACTACAGCCACCCTCAACTTAGGCATTTTGCCTGAGTTGAGGTTCACAATGTCCAAGGAGGGACCAGAGCAAAAGAGGTTCATTATAAACTTGGTCAAGGTGAATAGGTGATCTAAGAAAATAGGTTAACTTGTAGGCTCAAATATGGGATTAAGGGAATCATTTCATTTTGTAGGGAAATTTAAGCTAAAGTGGGCTATGACAAAAACGACCTATGATCCTTTCCTAACCAACTATCCTAAGACTTATATAAAGACCAATCGGGAAAGTTCTAGATCCTTAATGTAGTATTGAACTGAGTATGGATCCTTACTCACCCATGGAACAAGTTTACATTGATTCGACCTATCTAGTTCATGCACGACTAAACTACAACTACACATGCTAATAATATAAATGTGATACAAAGATCTAGAGAAGTCATACTTTGCAGTCAACATACACAGCTAACCTAAAAAATATTCAGATAGGGTCATTTTTCAAACACCTTAAAACTAGTGCATTTCTTGGCTGTAAAGTAATCCTAAGACATTTCTAATTACACAAATAATAAAAACAACCTAAACATGCCAATTCTGCTAGATAGCATTCTCAAGGAAAAAACATGGAAAGAAACCCTCCGACGAGCAAAACACCCAAAAACAACAAGTACACCCCCTTTTCAAAAGCATGCTTTGTCCCAAAGCATAAAATGTAAGAACTTGGGAAAGGACATACCTGTGGCGCTCTAAGCACTCTTGTCATCCTGCAGAGGTGGTACCTCCACTACAATAGTGGCACTAGAGGTGGCTGGCGCACTCAGTGGAACATCAGTTAGGGCATTGGTTACCACCGCAGCAGTAGCAGTCGCCTCAGCGACCTCACTAGTATCTCTGGCTGAATGTGGCTCACCCGAAGGGTCCTTGCCACATGCAATCTCTTCAAAGGAAGTGGTGGAGCTCCCTGCTCCTCTAGCTTGCTCATGAAACTCTGACATATGCTCATCATGAGTTTGCATATTGACCACTCTTGCCCGCTTGCGCTCCTTTTTCTCCTTTCTTTTTCTCTTCTTTCTTGAGGACCCATTTTCAACCTCCTCCAAGACCCTCTTCTTTTCTTTTCCTCCATCGGCCGCTGTTGAAGCCCAACACGCCTCCAAATCTAGCTCCTTGCTAAACTTAGCATCTAACTCTAGGATAGTGGGGGCTGATAATATTATTAGTTTTCTAGAAGACAACTTGGCTACCTGGCTCCGTAAAGCCCCCAACTCCTCCCTAAGGTTGCCCATATCTATTTGCTCAACGAGACGCTCATTGAGGTGGCGCTCAAAACTATCCAATCGGCTGTGCAATAAACTCACAGCCTCATCAATCTCGGCCTTCACCCATGACTTGACGTTTTCCATCATTGAGTTGACCTTCTTAGTCACTGTCAGCCTTTTGGCCATTTTCTAGAGGAACTCCTGCGGGACCAACATATAACCAGCTGGGGTCTAGCACAGTATGCTCAATGGCAACGTGGAAGAACTACTATGAGCTGCATTTGTGTGGCCAGCCTCTGTGACCAGCATCTCTCCCTGCTCCACTAAAGTGGGGCCATCAACATGCTCGTCCTCGGATGCCCGTGGCAGTGGGACTATAGTAGGAAGTCTAACTCGGCTAACAGGTTTATGTCATCTCATATAAGACCTATATCTATAGTCTTCTAGCCTTAAATCAAATGATCTATCTATGGTTTCACCTTAAAGCCTGCCTCCATGCATAATTTGTACATGAGACTTGGTAATAAGATGGTAGTGCTCAGTCTCATAGCTCGATCTAGGATCTCCTTTTCTATAGCCCTTGGAATGTTGATGGCATATATGGACATGAATCATGCCACCAAAGCTACTCTATATACGCTAAGGGTGTTGACATTAATGGTAGGTGCCAACTTGTGGAAGACTAGTGTCCAGCAGGCCTTCATTGTGAAGTTCAGCGAGGCTTTGGTGACCTGCTTTCCACTAGCCACCCAATCAACTTCCTCCCTATCTTCGGCTAGAAACTCAACTAGCCATTTCACTTGGCTTTGCCTCTCCACGAAACCCAGTTGCTTTACCTTTTTTAGAGCTTCAATTCGGTACTCAAACTCAGTTGTGGTCTATGGCGCTCTAAACTGAGGCCCATATAATATTCGTGCAATGGTTCGTTCAGAGATGTCAACGACGTGTCCTCGAACCATCACACTCTCAATCTTGGGCTGTTTTTTCAATTTTTTCCCACCTTTTCCCTAATACTCAATTGTGGCTAAATAATTAGCATAGAACTCCCGGACTATCTCGACACTGTATTTCTCTAGAGTTCTAGCCATCCATTCAAATCCGTAGAAGCTAAAAATCTGCTTCATTTCCTCAACCTCATTTAAAGCACTGGTGAGGATCCATGGTTCTTCCTATATACTCTGCCTCAAATGATTTTTTGAGGTGAGAGAAAGACCCTACTCATAAATCTCTTGAGCACCAGGCACTCTCCACCTAATAGTACAGTTCTCCCAAGGCAGATTTTGGTCACCTTCCTTCTTAGTAGCTTCTTCCTTAGACCTGGCTACATCATTACCATCTTTGGACTAGATCTCCTCAGACCATTCTTCCTCGTTAGAGCCACTCCCAGACTTCTGGGTCCGATCACCTACTCCCTCTTCAGACGGGGAGCAACTGCTGGAATAGCGGATATTGCTTTGGCTTGAGCTTTGGCCCATGGCTCGTCAGTGTCGGTTGTATTTACTTGATATTCCTCCATCAAACCACTAAGGGTGTTTCCTGCTTTATCAGAGTCGAAGGTCTCATCTCTTAATTCCTTCCAAGCAACTATTTTAGCTCTGGCCCGCTTGTATTGGGTCTTCTTCTTTGATATCCTCTTGAATGTCATTGTACCTATTGAGAAAAAGGTTAATATGTATGATCTGAGAAAAAGAAAGCAAGAAAAATATCCTCTGAAGTTCTCCACGAGTCTACAGTATGGGTCATACCTTGGTGGTATGATTTGTAATATGACTCGTGGTACATGATAGCATTGTCACGACTCCTAGGTACAACTCATACTAAGATAGTACGATTCATACTAAGGGTATCAATGAAGGATTTCCTTAAATTATGTTCCTCTATGTTTTTCTAGAACTCGTGTTATAGATCATAATTAGATTCCACGAGTCATATAAAGGATTGTCCTGTTACTTTTGAACTTTGACCTCTTCAGATTCATGGTACGATCACCAAGTATGATTCGTAGTAGGCTCTTTTAATTATACGGAATATACGTTGGTCAANCCTGTTACTTTTGAACTTTGACCTCTTCAGATTCATGGTACGATCACCAAGTATGATTCGTAGTAGGATACCACGGATCATACTAGTTCCCATACCAACACTTACATTTTCAGTGACTTGGGACAGTCCCAACGAGTCATAGTATGAGTCGTGATATGAAACCATGAGTCGTAGGAGGACTCGTGAAGTATGTCCTTACCTTATTTTGGTTCAATTGTTTAGGGAAACAAGTTCTTATATGTGTACTTAGAATTCCCCATCCTAGGTATGCAATTTCGATTCTTTTCATCTACCTAGGTAAACCCCAACATGCTTCACAACCTGTAACTCATTATTAACAATCAAATTTATTGTTCAAGCACTTTGAATTCCCACCTACTCAATACATAGCACAATTACCTTCTATCTCTTTCCCAACCCTCATTTTCATGAGTTTTGATGCATCACAGTTTAGTTTCATTAGTCGCATAGCAAGAATTTCAAATTGAGCACATTTACTTACTTGATTTTGTCAAGTTCTTGCACAACTCTATCTTGCTTCAATTTTGAGTTAGGAATTCGAAGTGCTCATGTAGATTGATTAACAGATTTAAGCTTCAATAGTCTTTAACTTGAGGTATGGGTATGAGGAATATGTGTGAGAATCATGAATCGAAGATATGTTTGCATGGGAGTTAAAATTTGAAAATTTTGATTTAAATAGATTAGGGAGGATTTCTAAAGATTTGGGGCAAGTCGGGTAAATTCATTAATTTCGCTCGTCATGACTCATACCACAAGTCATAGGTTTGACCTATGACTCGTCCCTTGGACTCGTGGGAGAAGAATTTAGGAACTTACTTGGGAACCTACGAGTGCATGTATGACTCGTACCATAAAGGTACGATTTGTATATTGCCTCGTAAGTCAATGCCTCTGCAATTCAACTCTTAGCATAGTTCATCCTTACAGTTAGTACTATGAATTGTATAATAGAGGTACGAGTCGTAATGACCAATCGTAATATGAACTCCTGCTTCTGCTTTTCACCATGACTGGTACTACGACCCGTACAATGCTCTTACTAATCGTATTGAGGCTCATAGCACAAGTCTGGTCTGTAATTTTATTCACTCACCAGATTTTATTTCACATGCACACTGAACATGCAAAAGTTAAGTTACTTGGGTTGTCTCCCCAGAAGCACCTGGTTTAATGTCGCGGCATAATGCAGGTAGTTTGAGTACTCAGACTTCACTAAATCACCACATGGTTTGCCTCCCAAGAAGCACCTGATTTAAGTCGCGGCATAATGCAAGTCTCTTGACTACTCATAATTTATCAAGACACTCACACTCATCCTCCATTGCTGAGACAACCCTAAACTTATTGGGCTACTTCATTTACCGATAGACAAGTGACCACCTTTTTATTCAGCCTGAATTTTAGTTGGCCAACCTCAACATCCACTAAAGCTCTCCTAGTGTAAAGGAATGGTCGCCCCAAAATGATGGGGACCTCAAAATCTAGGATCACGAAGTTTTCTGGGAAGATGAAATGGTCCACCTTAACTAGCACATCAAATAGGATCCCCACTGGATTTTTGACTGTGCAGTCTTCCATCAATAGCCGCATTGAAGTCGGTGTGGGGGCTCCCACGACCAGCTGTTTGAGCACAGCCAAAGGCGTCAAGTTGATGCTAGCTCCCAAGTCACACAGTGCCTTCACAAACTCAAAATCACCAATCGTGCACAAAATGTTCAAGGCACCTCAATCCTCCTTCTTTTGATCAAGGACTCGTGAGGCTATGGCACTTCAATGATGCAAGTTACCAACTGGCTCATAGCTCATGGACCTCTTCTTGGTCACAAGTTCCTTCATGAACATGGCATATCCAGGCATCTACTCCAGTGCCTCGACCAATGATATGTTAACCAATAACTATTTAAGTATAGAGAGAAATTGCTGGAGCTTACCATCTTCTGCCTTTTTCTTCATCCTTTGAGGGAACGGTGGCGGTGGTCGAGGGATAACGTTATAAATTTGTTTGGCCCCTTGTTTCTTACTTTTATCAACTTTTGACTCCTTTGCACCACCTGGAGCCTCAGTCAACTCAGCCTCACCTGTAAGCTCATGCTCAACAACCTCATTTTCATCACCAAGCTCAATCTCTTTGCGTCATTCCATCTCAACAACTGGCAGAGGGGGATCAAATGTGGTCTTTCCACTCCTAGTCATCAAAGCCATATAATGACTATCATTCATTGAATTCTGCATTGTATTGCTAGGAAGTGCTCCCTTTTGCCTTTGGTTTAGGGAAGCCAAAATTTGACCAACATACTGCTCGATCTATTTAATCGTTGTGGTATGCGATTCAACTTTCTAGCTCATGACAAATATATCTCCCCAAATGTCCCTCAGCTGATCATCGGTGGATTTTACCTTCTTGAGCATCTTAGCCATCAAGTTCTCCAATTTTTAGGGTCCAGTCTCACCCTCACGTGCATTAGGAGGAACATACAAACCTGTGCAGTCATTGCAATATCCATTGTTCCTTCTCCACTCTCCCTCCCGCTCACAACCTTGGCTCTTATCCCTATACCCATTCCTGTTATAGTTGTCTCAATTTTGGTTTCGACCCTAATTTTCGGAACCTTAGTGCCAAGTGTCCTATCCAGATCCTTGGGTGTTGGCCTGAAAACCCACCACTTGGTTCTTCAAGAAGTTTGCCTCCTCCTCGGAATATGAATGCTCTTTCCCTGGTTCCTGACCTTAAGCTCGCACTGTGTTTACCTTTCTCGCACCAGCACCCATGATATGCTTCGTGAGTATGCCAAGTGACGTTCGCATATGAGCCAGCTCCTGATCACGCTCCTTCTCCTTTCTGCATTAATCCACAAACATACCAACAAATACATACCTACAGCTGCTTCTGCTTCCCAGGTGTGCCAAGCCCTGTTCATCTTAGTCACTCTATCCAGAATAATGGCAGCTTGCTCCCACATGTGACTCATCAATGCTCCTCTCGCCACAGTGTCTGCTACAGCTTTTGTGTTGTTGTTTAAGGACTTGTAAAAAATTTCCAAAAAACTGTCATCTGGAATTTTATGGTTCGGGCACTTGGTCAGCTTCTTCTTAAATCTCAACCATGTCTCATGCAGTGCCTCAGTTGTCCTTATAAAAAGAATGGAAAGAGTCTCAATCGTATAACATCTTGACTCACACCAGATACCCTGTATGCCTTGCATATACCAACAAAGCTCATCAAGTGCAGGTTAGCATCGTCAACCACGTGACAACTAAACACCCCTTTCATATTCAGTAGTTGTATCATAGTTCTAATGATATTAAACTTTGCCCCAGCAGGCAAAGGTGGTGGTACGATGGCTCCAGTTGACCCAACTTTTTCAACATCTAGATCATCATCATCATCATAGAACCGAGGAGCATATCTTTGGCCTTTATTGCCCCTTCCATGCCATCCAACATTCACTACCTCATCCCGAGCATCCTCGGCTTCCTGAATTGCAGCTTGTCGAGCTTCTTCAACCATACGAGCCTCTCTACTTAGGGTTCTCCATTCTCCATAAAGTTTTCTCTAATTCAGGATCAAGAGGAATCAGGGGGTTTTTGCTCCATCGAGTACTTGGCATTCACCAAGAGACAACTTGTGGATGTCAAAAACAAAAAGAAAATTTAAATGAGGAAATAACAACTAAAAGTTAAACACAACAATTACTCCAATCTTAAGCCATATTCCCTGACAACGATGCTAATTTTGATAACACTCAAATCACACTCCTGAGAAAGTATAACGCGGACGTTGTCAATATATAACCCAATAAAGGTTGGGGTCGATCCTATAGGGAATAAGGTCAAGATATATAATAACACCCGTATTTAAACTTTTAAGTTTGTTATCTCCTAAAAGGGGGTTTTGTAAAAACAAATATGTCATAATACTGAGAATTAATTGTTGTTTTATCAAATTTATTTGAATAACTAGGCAAGTGTTCCCCATAGATTCATAACTACTACGGGTTTTACCCTTGTGATATATCCCAATGCTTACTTGTAGAACTGATAACTAGGGTTTATCCAAATGTCTGGTTCGTCCCTATTGAATGACTATAATCAATCACCGAATTAGGTCTCATGAGCGATTTTAATTCAACTTTTATCAATTTGTTTCAAATTAAATATCCTGCAACCATATCTCAAGTCATACAATGACCCATAAAGATCAGGTCTTTATTGTAATTCTCTTTTCCTAATCTCTACTTCTCTAGATTCAAGTAAGTAAAAAATTCGGGCAATTCCTAATGTTACGCTCCATTAAGAAATATTAATGATGAAGAGAATACAGTACAAGTGTTTAGCATTGTCTTAGCATCAACTTGTGCAATCCTAGTTCGTTAACTCACCATGGTTCCCACAACCCTAATTGTGGAGGTTTTAGCCTCTCATAGTTTTATGATAATTATAAATATTCATAGACAAACACATAATTTAAAATTTACAAAGATGATTGTAAGAAAATCCACTTTGTTATTGAAAGTATTAAGGAAGAAAACTTCAAGAACAATGAGAAAATCAACTCAATAAAGTCTCCCCAAAAACATGAATAGAAAATCAACAACAATTATTTTTCTCCAAATCTGACTCTCTCTCACTTCTATGACTTGTGTCTTACTTGTAAATTACTTATGCTGACCGAAAATAACCTAAAAAGTATTTATTCAAATATTCATAACCCTTTCCTCAGTAAGCAGGGAAAACCGTTGAACTATTGCTGACTTCACTTACGACCCATAACAAGATTGTAAGGGTTGTACCTTAACTTGTACAATTCTTGGAAAATTCTATTTTTTCTAAGTGTTGGAAGCTGGTATGACTCGTACAATGAACCTACGAGTCATACTATCTTGTCTTGGTTTGATCTTGAAAGTTCTTGGATCCTCTGAATATTTTAACAGGTGGCTTGGTACGACTCGTACCTACATCCTACAACTCATGACTTCCAGTTGTACATTGAGATCTGCCTTTCTTCAATTCTTTTGAACTTTACCACGACTCATTGGTATGAGTCTTAGGTAGATATTACAATCCGTTGTTACTATCCGTACCTGGAGACTTGTCCTATGCAACATCTTCTGAACTTTTCTATGACTGCTATGGTAGAACTTATACCAGGATGGTATGGCTTGTACTATAAGTCATACTTTGCCTTCACCTCAAACAAATGTTCTGGACTTCTCCACGACTCTCAGTACGGCTCGTACTAAGGTTCGTACTTAGCCTTTTTTCTGCATTTTTCCTTCTTTTTCACATTTCACTCCAACATTTATCTTCCCTAAAAATAAAAAAAGTGCATCATATCCATATAAACACACCTAAGTCCATTCTTATTCTTTTCTCAGTTTTAAGCGTCAAAAGTACTGTAAAACCACAACATATCACCTATGTGATAGTGGGGCAAGTATAAATTTTATGCCTTTATCAATCTTCAAGTGCATGGGATTAGGTATCCTTAGACCCACCAGCATGCAATCACAAATGGTAGATCAGTCAATCATGTGGCTGGTAGAGGTTATTGATGATATCTTGGTGCAAGTGGGAAGATTCATACATCCTGTAAATTTATGGTATTAGACCCCGCAGTAGATGTGGATGTTCATATCATTTTGGGACGATCATTCTTGGGCACCAATAGGGCTTTGATGGATTCTAAGTGTAATGAAATGAAATTTTGAGTAAACAATGATGAAGTCATATTCAATGTAGATAGGGGAATGAAATTGCATGAGCCTTTTTCATGCAAATTAGTGCTTAATGAGTTAGCTGATATGGAGGGAGGTGATCCAATAGGAGTTTTGACTCTTACATAGGAAAATGAGGATCTTAATGATGATGTGAGAGCAAGAGGGGAGACAGTAAATTCACTTGAGGGGCTTGGGCACTATCCTTATAGGCCTAAGAGGTTATCACTTGATCTTGATAATTGATCCACTCCTCTAGATAAACCTTCCATTAAGGAGCCTCCGAAGCTAGAACTGGAGCCCCTACATTCTCATCTATGTTACAAGTTTTTGGGGCCAGAAGAAACCTTACCTGTCATAATGTCATCCTTCCTCAATGAAGAACATGTACAGCAAAGGTTATCAAAAAAGCTTCAGTACCATAGGAAAGCCATTGGGTGGACCATAGCAGATATTCATGAAATCCCCATGAGAATTTGTGAGCACAAGATTATATTAGAGGAGGGAAGTTCTCCTAGTAGAGAGCACCAGAGAAGATTAAATCCAACCATGCAAGAGGTAGTGCAAAAGGAGATTATCAAGTGGTTAGATGAAGGTATGGTTTACCCCATTATTGACAGCCAATGGGTGAGTCCAGTTTAATGTGTACTGAAAAAAAGGAGAATGATGGTGATTGCAAATGAGTGCAAAGAGTTAGTGCCCACCCAAACTGACATGGAATGGAGTGTTTGTATGGACTACCAGAAACTAAACACAGCCACATCTAAAGACTAGCCGGGCGAGCTTTCTATTGCTTTCTTGATGGTTATTCAGGCTACAATAAAATCAATCTAGCCTTGGAGGAATAAGAGAAGATGATCTTTACATATCCTTATGGGACCTTTGCATTTAGTAGAATGCCCTTTGGATTGTATAATGCCCCAGCCACGTTTCAAAGATGCATGTTGGTGATATTCTAAAAAATGATGGAGGACTTCCTTGAAGTCTTTATGGATGAATATTTAGTTTTTGGAGATACATTTGATGAATTCCTAGACCATCTCGGACAAGTGTTAAAGCGGTGTGAAGAAACCAACCTTGTTCTCAATTAGGAAAAATGTCACTTTATGGTCAAAAAAGGAATTATGCTAGGGCATAAGATCTCTGAAAAGGGGATTGAGGTGGATCAAGCTAAAGTTGATGTTATTTCAAATATTCCTCTCTCAACATCAGTGAATGGTGTGAGGAGTTTCTCGGGTCATGTAGGATTCTATAGGAGGTTCATCAAGGATTTTTTAAAGGTTTCCTTCCCATGTGAATCCTATGTGAAAACTTCTAGAGAAGGATGCCAAATTTATCTTTGACAATTCATGTTTGAGGGCAATTGAAGAACTTAAGAGGAAATTGAGCACCACACTTATCATTACTACTCCTGATTGGTCCCTACATTTTGAACTCATGTGTGATGCTAGTGGGTCAGCAGTTGGAGCTGTATTGGGGCAGTGACACAACAAAATTATGCATCCTATCTACTATTCTAACAACACCCTGAGTACAGCCTAAATAAACTACACTGTCACTGTACAAGAGCTACTTGCTATTGTTTATTCCTTTGAAAAGTTCAGGTCATATTTTCTTGGATCAAAGGTGATAGTTTACACTAATCATGCAACTTTGAGGTACTTGATGACAATGAAATATGCAAAACCTTAGCTAATTTGGTGGATGTTTTTGCTACAAGAATTTGATTTTGAAGTCAAAGACCGTAAGGGCACAAAGAATCAGGTGGCAAATCATCTTTCCTAGCTTGAACAAGCTGGAAGACCTATTGAAGAGTTAGAAATTAATGATGATTTCCTTGATTAATGCATTTTATTAGTTTCATTTGGCCCATCACCATGGTATGTAGACTACACCAATTATCTTGTGACTAAGGTTCTCCCAGAAGGCCTAAAACTGTATCAAAGGAAGAAGTTTCTCAATGAAGCGCAACACTATTTTAGGGAGGAGTTGTATTTGTTTCGCATGTGCACAGACAACATCATTAGGAGATATGTCCATGAGGCTGAGAGGATGGAAGTTCTAAGGGACTATCATGATTGCCCAGTAGGAGGACAACATGAGGGAAATTGTATAGCTGCAAAAGTTTTGGAGTGTGGCTTCAATTGGTCCACCATGTATCATGATGCTAATATCTTTTTCCCAATCTTGTGATTCATGTTAGGGACAAGGATCTATATCGAGGAGATAAGAGATGTCCCTAAATTTTATCCTAGAAGTGGAGTTGTTTGATGTTTGGAGCATTGGCTTCATGGGTCCCTTTGTGAGCTCTTATGGGATGACATACATTCCGATGGTAATGGATTATGAGTCCAAGTTGGTTGAATCAATAGAATTGCCCAACAATGAGGTGAAGAGTGTGACAGCATTCCTCAAGGAAAACATCTTCACTCGTTGTGGCACTCCTCGATGCATAATAAGTGATAGAGGATCTCATTTCTATAATGAAGCTTTTGAAAACTTACTCTTGAAATATGGAGTAAAGCATGAAGTGTCAACCCCATACCACTCACAAACAAGTAGCCAGGTGGAGGTATCTAATAGGGAAATCAAGAACATCCTAGCCAAGACTGTTAATGCAAATCGGACCGACTGGTCTATGAAACTAGATGATGCATTATGGGTATACAAAACTGCATAGAAACACCGATTGGTGTTTCTCCTTATCAGTTGGTCTTTGGAAAAGCTTGCCATTTGCCAGTGGAATTGGAGCATAAAGCACTATAGGCCTTGAAGAAACTGAACATGGAATGGGGTGATGTTGCAAAGTTCAGAATGAGACAATTAAATGAATTGGATGAATTCCAGTTCTATTCCTTTGGGAATGTAACCCACTACGAGGGAAAGATAAAATATCTGCATGATAAGAAGATTCAACATCGTGAGTTTACCCTAGTGATTAAGCGTTATTATTCAATTCCAGACTCAAACTGTTTCCTAGGAAGCTGAAAATAAGGTGGTCAGGGCCATTCAAGGTAGTGAGTGTTAATCCTTATGGGACTGTAGAGTTGGAAATGGAAGATCCGACCCAAACCTTCAAGGAGAATGGTTAACTAGTTAAGCATTACTTGGGCATCATAGAAGAAGAAAGGATCATGGGAAAATTGCATTTGAGGGATTGCCTAACTTCAGAATAGAAAAATCACTTCATGTTTTTCATGCCGCAACGTTAAACCAGACGCTTCTTGGGAGGCAACCCAAGCATTTTTGACTAATGAGTGTTGTTTGATGCAGGTATACTTAGCATATTGAAGAAAAATCAATCAAAAATGAAGGCTTAAATTTTCATCCCTCAAGGACTGCTAAAGGGACAAACCGTTCTTTCAAGAGACGGTTCGTCTGTTTAACTGTCCATTGCCATATCTGTTGTAGCCAAACAGAGAGTTGCTAAAACCCTGGCTCTTGCTTCTATTATGGTTTGCACATTGAGGGTAGTGGACCATCCTAGGATGGGGGCGGGTATTATATGGCATGCATGTGTTTTGACTGAACTTGTGAATGTGTGTGATGACAGCACAATGTAGTTCAATTTTCACAGCTTTCTTAGTATAACTTCTTCTTTTTCATTCTTAGATTAATTTCTTTTTACTTTTATAGTGTAGAGCCCTCCTTGATTTTCTTACCCATGGTTTTTTCCTAAAAGACTTACTTTCTATTGAATCTGGCAAAATAAAGGTAGTTAAGTGTCGTAGTGCATGGGCTCGATGATGGATTGCGTAGGCGACTTTCTTAAGGGTATCATCCTTCTTTGTTGAGTCGTTGATGTACTCTGAGTCTACAACACTTTTGATGCTTAAAATTGGAAAAATAGCATGGACATAGGTATGTTTATACGAATATGATGTGTTTTTACTTTGTTTTCAGAGAAAATAGGTTTTGGAGCAAAAATGTATAAAATATGTAGAAAACTGTAGAAAATCAGCCAAGTACTGATATCAGTACAAGCCGTACCTAGATTGTACGAGCCATACTGAGACTAGTGGAAAATCTTAGAAGGTTGAAACAATGCAAAGGCAAAGTACGACTCTCAATATGAGTCGTACTAAGATGGTATGAGCCATAACTGGAGTCGTGGAATATATCAGAACAAAGTTGCAAAATTGAAGTCTCCTGGTACGGACAGCACCTGCGGATCATAGCATCTATCTACGACCCATAACCAGAGCTATGGGGAGCTTTAGTGATTCTCAAAGACTTGGTAGAACTTAAGATGCAATAAGCAGTTATGAGTTGTAGGAGCAAGGTACGAGGTGTACCACAACACTCGTAGAAAACATCAGAAGATGCCAAAGTTATCAAAGCCAAGCCACGGATGGATTGTATGACTCGTAGGATCATGGTATGAGTCGTACCAGCTGCCAACACTTAGAAAATTCTGCAGCAACCAAGGAATGTATGAGATCAAGGCACGACCTGCACAATCCTATTACGGGTCATATGATGAGTCGTACGACGTGTCGGCTCCAGATTTGGATATTTCCCTATTATGGGTGTGAGGGAAGTCGTAGGAGTGTTCGTGAGTTTAAGTTTTAGTGCGTGGGAGAAGGGTCAAGTGATTTTGAAGTTTAAATAGTTTTAGGCCAGATTTTGAATGTGAACTGCTATAAATTGAGTTACGGATTGTGAATAAAAAGGGGAGGAATGGGTAGTTGTAAAAATGTTATACTTGGGGAATTCTGAGTACCCAACATAAAATTGAGTTCACCTGCAAATTGACATGAAAAGAAGGAAAGGAAAGGCTTCACAAGCCTTCCTACAACTCGTAGAATGGCTCGTTGGGAATGTCCCAAGACAAATGTATAACAAGTGAGTGGTACGAAACCTAGTACGACCCATAGTATCCTACTACAAACCGTACCTGGTAATCGTACCAGGAGTCTAAAAAGGTTCATGTCCAAAAGTGACCATACGATCCTTCCAACGACTTATGGAATCGACTTGCAGGTCGTACCATGAGTCGTGAGAAAATATAGGACTTGGTTTTTCAAGGGGTATCCTTATATGACTCATGGTACAGATTGTTACTTCATGGTACGAGTCGTACCTCAGAGTCGTGACTTTGACCTGAGACATTATGAGTCTTAGTACGGATCGTACCTTCTAGGTATGACTCGTACTGTAGACTCGTGAAAAATTATAGAGGATAATTTCTTGCTTTATTTTTCATAGATTTGGAATTCTAACTCTTTTTCTCCATAAATATAATGAGTTAGAAGAGGAAGGCAACCAAAGCAACTGCTCGGAGGACATTGATAGATGAGTCTTCCAAATCTGTCCATGCTGGCAACACACCTAGTGGATCGGTGGATAAATACAGGGTCGATACATCTTACATCGATGGGACCCAAACCACTAGGGAAAAAGCTAAATCCCAGGCCGACGCGACCACTGCCACATTTGCTAATGCTCCCCTGTTTGAGGAGGGAGTTGAGGAAAGAGTCCAAGAGCCCAGAAGTGGCTCTAATGATGATGAGGTGTCCGAGGAGGCCCAATCCGATGATGAGGCAGCCAATGTTGAGCAAGAGCAGAGTCCGCCTAGAGAGAACCATACCATTCGGTGGAGAGTACCAGGTGCACATGAGATCTATGAATAGGGACTCGCTCTCACCGCCAAGAACAAACCAAAGCAGAGTATTCAAGAAGAGCCACAGATACTCACCAATGCCCTAAATAAGGTAGAGGAGGTAAAGCGGATATTCAACTACTATGGGTTCGAGTGGATGGCTATAACCCTAGATCGATACACTTCAAATATTGTTCAGGAATTATATGAAAATTATTTGTCTACCAGGGAGCAAAAAACAAAGAAGGGGAAGAAAGTCAAAGATCATCCCAAGTTGGAGAATGTCATGGTGCGAGGTTGCATCGTTGATATATTTGAGCGTACCATTGCTAAGGTATGATATGGGCCTCAGTTTATTCCACCCAACACTACACCAGAGTTTGACTACTGGGTGGATGCCTTGAAGAAAATCAAGTAGTTCGGCCTTGAGGAAAGGAAGAGTCAGATTAAGTGGTTGTTTGGGGTCATCGCTGAAGATAAGGAGGAGGCAGAATGGGAAACTAGTGGAAAGCAGGTTACCAAGAACTCTTTAAATTTCATAGAAAAAGCGTGTTGGATGCTAGAATGCCATAGGTTGGCATCGACACTGAATGAAAATACCCTCAGTGCAGATGGAGAAATATTGGTGACGTGTATCATGTTAGGATATGCTATCAATATTCTGAGGGTTATTGCGGAAGAGATCCGGGATCTGGCTATGGGATTAAGCACTACCATTCGATTCCCGAGTCTCGTATTTCAGATATGCATGGAGGCAGGTGCCAAGGTGCGTCGTGGTGAGGAGAGGTTGATTGGAGGACAAAGAACAACAAATATTGGCTTAATCTGGGATAAAATGAACCCGGTAAGCTGAGCACCACTTTCTACCACAATCTCGGTTACAGATAGTTGGGGGCGAGCAATAGAATGCCCCCACCTCCCAGGAGCAGGGTGAGACACCGGCTACAGATGTTGGTCATTCAAAGGCAGCTCCCAGCACCTCCGCTGCACCACCTATGGGCCTTCTAAGCCAGACCCCAACATGATATATACTCGTGCCTCAGAAATTTTTGTAAAAGATGGAAAAGAGATTGACCGTATCTAAGAGAAAGGTGCAGTCTATGATAGAAACTGTGAAGCCTTTGGTGAAGGATGAGATTGAGGCCGCTGCACAGTTCCTACATGCCAAACTAGACAGCTCTAAGAGTTGCTTCAATGAGCGCATGGTTGAGTAGACTAACACTGGTAGCCTCTGTGAGGAGTTGGGGGCTCTTCGGAGCCAAGTGACCGAGCTGTCATATCCACAACCAGCATTTCTAGAAGCCTCACTCTTCCTCGATATAAGGATAGATTAGGAGCTTGATTTGGCGGCGTATTGAGAGTCGATCGGAGTTGAGGGAGTAAAAGGGAAAAAGTGGGCCTCGGAGGATGTTGGAGATGAGACCCTAAAGAAGAAGAGAAAGAAGGAAAAGAAAAAGTGCAAGCTGGCAAGATTAGAGAGCCAACATACTCACGACGAGCATAAGTCGGAGCTGATTGAGAGAGCGAGAGGAGCGGGTAGCTCCACCACTATCCATGCCGAGCTTGAGGGTGGAAAGGACCCTTTGGGTGAGCCAAATTCAGCCCCAGTGATTTCCAGAGGTCGCAGAGGCGACCACTACTGCTGAGGGGGTGACCATTCCCCCAATTGATACACCGTTGAGTGCGCCGGCCACCGCCAGCTGACTATAGTGGAGGTACCACCTTTGCAAGATGACAGGAGCACTTAGTGCACCACAGGTATGTTCCCCTCCTTCTATTTTATATTTTATGCTTTGAGGATGAAGCATGATTTTCAAAGAGGGCAGGGGGTGTACTTGTATTTTTTGGGATTTTTGAATTCGTCAGAGGGTTTTTCTTGCCGTGTTTCTTTTTCCTCGGGCATGTTATCTAATAGAATCGATATGTTTAGGATGTTTTTGTAAGTAACTTAGGATTAATCAACTAATAGAATGCAATAGTTTTGAAGTTTTGAAAAAATTGACCCTGTCTAAAAAATTTTGATGGTTAGCTATGTACTTGTCGATTGCAAAACATGATTTCTATGGATATCTTTGTGTCATTTAGTGTATTAGCATGATTAGATATAGTTAGCCATGTATGAAATATATTGGTAGAATGAATGCAAAACATATATCATGAGTGAGTGAGGTTTATATCTAGTTCGATATTGTGTAGAGGATCTAAAACTTGTCCGGTTGATCTTTACATACGTTTTAGGGTGGTTGGCTAGAAAAAGATCATAGACCATTTTTGTTTAGCCCATTTTAGCTTAAATTACCCTACAAGAATAATATGATTCCATTGATCCTGATTTTGAGCTTTAAATGAACAAATTTTCTTTGATTAACCAATTAACCTTACCCATTTTTTATAATGAACATGTTTTTACCCTGGTCCCTCCTTGGACATTGTGAACCTCAACTCAGGCAAAATGCCTAAGTTGAGGGTGGATAGAGTGGGGTTGTATAGATCATGGGGAGGTGAAAAAGGAAAAGAAAGGAAAAAGGGTTAAAATGAGGTGTGGTGTGACTAAAGAAGAAAAGAGAGATTAAAAAGAAAAATTGAGAAGAAAATAAAAAAGAGAAAAATGAATGAGCAGTTGAAAACATACCACACCCATACAATGGCATAAAAATGGAGAAAAGGGGGAAAAAGTTAAAAAAGTGAAAATGGTGAAATAAGTGAAAAGTGGAGCCACATGTATGTAGTGCCAAGGAGGATTTAGTCACTAAAAAGTCCATATTTACCATACCCAGCCCGAAAGCATACATTACAAGCCAAATAAAATCCTATAGTGATCCTAGCCTAACTATTGGAAGAGCTGAAGTAGAGAAAATAAGGGCAAGCCTATGGTATCTTGTAACACCGCGAAGGTTTCTAAGATTAGATTCTAGGCTCAAAGAAAAAATTCAGACAGAAGGTGGAAATTTTTGCAAAGAATCAGTCGTGGGACGACTCGTTAGGTGACCACAAGAGTCATGGTCAGACTCGTGGAGAGCAATCAAGAGAGTAATCTGGTGCAGTGGCCATGGACGACCCAATGAGTTGTTACGTAAGCCCATGAATCGTTAGGTCGGCCGTTAGAGGAAGATGGAAATTTTTGGTGTGGTTCTAAATCTGTGAGACCATGGAAGGAGGGACCAGTCATCATGGACCTGACGACTCGTCAAGTTATCTGTGGGGAGGGAAGAGCAGAAAAAGAAATTTTAGCCAGTGCACTCCACGACTTGGTCCCCACAAGTCGTTGCCTACCCCATGACTCGTGGGGTCTGGCAGGAAGATTTTCCCTGCGTTTTTCTAGGGGTGTTTGCGTAAAATCATTCTAACTCCTAAACTACGTCATTTTGAGAATGATATGTGACGTTTTTATTGGGGTAACTAGCCTAAATCCTCATTCCTCATCAAATAACTGTCAAACCCTTCTTCCTCCTCTTTCTCAAGGTTCAAGGATTCTTCAAGAGAGTATTCAAAGGCTTCAAGGTCAAGTTTAAGTGGGAAATTCTTCGAAGCAGGTATGCAAGTTTTTTAACAAGGATATTCTTCCATCCTTGTGCCCCAAAGTGTTTTATCAAAAATCCAATTTCAATTATTCTAGAAAAGCTTGACCTAGTGTTTTGATTGATGGGTGATTTCTTCTGTCTTCTTGAATTCTAAAGCCCACTAGGATTATGAGTTAATTGTGATTCTAAAATTATTTGAATGTCTTGAATTATGTGTTAGATGGTGAAAATGCATGGCTATGGAATGTTCTTCATGAGATGTCTTGAATGATGATTGGGGTTTTATTATTGTCCATTCAATTGAATTTATGACTCTTATCCATGTATAAAATATGTGAAGATTGTAAGAATTCCCTAATGATTAGAATATCCTATTTGATAAATATGTTGAGATGAGATCATAGTGTATGAGCTTGATCAATTGAAAGTAAAACATGTATTTTCATTATATTTTCGATGGAGCTGGTTGGGTATGAGGTAAATGTATGACAATGACCTCATTATTGCTTTTTTTTAAATGAATTGGAGTGAATTATGAAATGGACCTGATGAAATGAAGATTTATGCTTCTCCCATGAATTCGATGTAACTGCTTAAAGTATGAGTTAAGTGCATGGGCTTCCGTAAATCTTAGTATGTGAAACAATGTATCTACAATAGAGTGTCATTTGGACCTAGGGACCATAAATGACCCTCTGATACATGTTGAATGATATGAATTCAAAACTTGAATTTTGTGGAAGGGTAATGCATGATGTGAATCTATAGATGCTCGCTAATATAAGACATTTGAAGAAATATTTATTTGGCAGCATGACGATATGAATTATGGTGATAAAGCATGAGAATGATATTTCAGACTATTTGGGCTTTTTGTTAGTAGAAAGTAGCCCTAATCCTTTCGAAATGAATGTTGTGTGATGAAAACAGTGAATGTTCATGATTCTGACTAGCTGTAATAGCACAGACTAGATGTGTAATGCCAAATCAGTACTCCTTATGTTCTAATCAGTCAAGGACTCTCCATAGCCGAGAATGTTTCCCTTGGTCAGTCGGGATCCTCCATAGCAGAGAGTGACTCCCTAGTCCAGTCAGGATCCTCCATAGTAGAGAGTGACTCCCTAGTTCAGTCGGTATCCTCCATACCAGAGAGTGACTCCCTAGCTCAGTCAGGACTCTCCATAGTAGAGAATCACTCCCTTGGTTATGTATCAGTATGATTCAGATCTGTATGATTCAGACTTCAGTTTATAACATATATGATATAATGAGATGCAGACTAAGTTATTAGCAGTTATTTAGT
>JACEIK010011643.1:0-26217 GCA_018107945.1 Datura stramonium | reverse complement strand
CTTGTAGTTCATACATATAACTTGAAAATTATCAAATCATAATGGATAGTTGAATAATTTCATGTTTCAAATCATAAATCATGCTTTGTAAATATCATCAATTGAAGAGTAGATCATAAATAAATTCATCATAGATCATGCATAATTAGGCTTAATTTGGTAGGAATCGAAATCAATAATTTTATAAGAAAATTATAAAATCTAATCAAAATCCATAAAATATGATGTAAATCATAAATCATAAAATCCCATTAGCAAATCATTAGATTCGCAAAAAAAATGAATTAAATCCCCATGAGAATTTTGTTAGATTTTCATAAACTAATAGAGAATAGGCATGGGTTTTAATGGAAACACCCATTCGTAACCCTACATACCTGGGTAAGTTCATATTTGAAGGTCCTTCAAGTGCCCAAGGGGAATTTATAGGGAAGAGCTTGAAAATATGCTTGATCTCTCTAAAATCCTCTTAATTTTGAATGCATGAGAATGAATAGATTAGGGGGACATAGCCTATCTTAACATACTCAGAAAAATACATAAAATGATGCAGTTTAGGGCCCTAGGCCATAAAAAGGTAAAAAATACCCTTAATGAAATCAACTTGAAAATCTGCACAGGTTAATCCAACGGGCATACCAATGAGTCGTTGGAAGCTACCATTACTCATGATATGGCCCATCATATACACTATGCAGTCCCTGCTTCCGGAATCATACCACGGCTCAACAGGACGACTCGTTCTTTGATCTGATGGACCATTGGTTTCGTCGTTGCTTGCCTCCTGAATACCCTGAGCCTTTCCTCACAATGAGCCTCACCATGACTCATTATTTCCTCCAACGAGTTGTGGTACCCATCCATTAAGTCCACTGGAGATTCTGACCACTTAGACAATGATTGGTGACAACGGATCGTCGTTACTCATGACGGGTCATTGGATGACCCATTCCTTCCCCAACTACTCAGGTTAGTGCTACCCACGAGTACAAACAACAGCTAGTTGTTTCGAGCAATGAGTCATTACTCCACCTATTATATCCACTGCCACCCAGACACTTGAAACCACGACTGGCTCCAAGGGGTCGTTGGTTGGACCAATGATCCGTTGGGTCGTCCGTCCTGAGCACTTTTTCCCAGTTTTCAGCCAACATCAAATTTTGATCCCAGATCTAATCTTAGGAACTTTCGGGGTATTACAACCCTAGATCGAGACACAGGACCTAGAACCACGAATGGATCCAAGTCGACCCATGGCATGTACATAGCAACTCAAGAGAATCAATTAAAGTAGAAATCGATAACTTAAACATGAATAAGAGAAATTCTGAATTATATGAAGCGTATATCAAACGAATACATCATGTTTCTGAATCTCAATCTGAACATACTAGTCTATGTATGAAAAGCCTCTACTATCTGATGATATGCTGGGACAAGCCCCCAGCTATCTCCAAGTCTAAAACTAAACTGACATGATCAACATAACTAAATGAATGTCCCTAGAAGACAAGGACTCACCCAACAGGAGCTAACTTGACTGATAGGGAATGGAGCTATCGGCGAGACTGAGCTGGATCACCTGAACCTATATCATGAAATAATATAGCATAGAGTATGCAACCAGTACTTTGAATGTACTGGGTATTCAAGGTAGGTAAAACATGCTTAGAAAATATTAAACTAAATTATGCATATAAATATAAGTCAATTAGATCATGAGAGTAAGGACTGTACGCTGAAAACTGTATCTGAGACATATATAGTCGTAAGCTGGTTATCATAACTGAACATAGTCACCCCAGATTTAGAAATAGAAATCATATGACTTGTCATATTTGAAATCATAAGTAAAATCTCATAAACTGATCATTGGGTCAAATCTGTTGTAAACATAATATCATAAGTCATGAACATGAGTAACTAAAATCATGAGGAACAATGAGAGACTCATCATAATCGACACCATCACCATAAAGCTTATGTGATGCCCCAACTATCACACTCAAGTGGGTAGAGCTGTCTAAAACCTTGCCAGTTCTAAGGATGCTATCCATGCTATCGATATCAAGTTGAGGACCCTTGGGTTAGGGGGAAAACACTCTTGAGAGGTCCCAAACAAGTATACATATACCTTAGTTGGTGCGTTGTTATGATACCGGGGAACATTAGACCCCAAGTCTACTCTGTGCTAGACACTACTCCAAAAAACATGCATAGTGCTCACATCATTTGTTAGTGAAGCTAAAATCATAATTACATGTATAGTGCTCACATCGTTTTTCAACGAATTTGAAATCATAATCTATACATTGCTTAAAATCTAAACACTGAGTGTATTGACTCCAAAACATATAATAAGATACATTGGAAGTCTTGACTCCAAACTATATGTTAAGCTGATCTTATTAGTCTTGGCTAATCATGAAAACATACTAAACTTATGTGAACTTGCCCGAATCATAAAATTATGCATACTTGAAATAGGCTTTATAATTCAAAATCATGGATTCATATAGGGGGAATTCATGAACACTCATTCATGCTAGATATCTCATCATGAATCATAAGCTTGACCTTTCATAAAACTTACATAATAGGGAAAATTTTCTAATAACTTAAAATCATGAATTTATAAACAATTTGTGATAAAATCTGCCCATTAGACTTTAAAACATACTTTAGAACATGAGAGGATTAGATCCATAAACATATCAAAGAGAATGTCATAAAGTTGTTTTAAAATCCTATAAATCCATACAGTTGAAATTAAAACTTGAATTCATGAACTTGAGGAGAATTTGAGCATGAGGGAGGAAGGAAATGCTCATTCATAGCCCTATATACCTGGGTAAACGGATCCTCAAGCTAGCCTTGAAAGACCAAGAGAATTGGGGAAGGAATTGGGGAAAATTCTAACTTGATCTTGAAGAGGGATCTCAATAACTTGCATGCATGGTAGTTTAATGGCTTAGACTAGGATAAACCCCCTTAAAATAGTCTTTTCAGGGCTTAAAACGACGTTATTAGGGAGTTAGGAGCTCAGGAATTTAAAAAATACCCTTAATTATTCGCCTGGAGAAAACCTCACTGCTAGTCATATGACCCGTACCACGAGTTGTACAATCAACCTATGACTCGTGGATCCCTCCTGTAGCTAGCCAGTCCAATTTCATCAACTCTCTGATTATTTCCACGACTCCTACCACAACTCGTAATTCCCTACTACAAGTCGTACAATCACTCATAGGATCAACACCTAATAACCTAGTAGCATACTACGACTCCGTGACCACGAGTTATACCACCAAAGCACGGCTCATGGTGTGGACTCGTGGTCTGGGGAATGAGCCTCTGAACTATGCCATGATTCTTCCTATAACCCGTACCATCTTACTACGACTCATACCATCGGTCGTATTGAGAGAAAATTATAGACACCTCTGTTGAACATATTCAACTTCCCGAATCTAGTCTTAGAAACTTTGGGGTGTTACATTGTTTCCTCCTTGAGAACATTCATCCTCAAATTTAGATTAAGCATACTGAAAGGGCTAGGGAAAGAACTGCAATCCCAGAAATGAACAACTAAAGCTAAAAACTGACAGAGTGACTAAATCCGAACTAAAATACATGACTGAATTGAATTCATCAAACACACATACATGCAATAACATGAAAGGAACTTAGAGACATGAACATTGCATGAAACTAAATGGAGTACAAAGAAGGAAACTGATACCTCATGCTGAAACTGGGCCAGAAGGGAAAAGATGCGGGTATCTAGCCATCATATCTACTTTGGCCATGTACCCCCCTCAAAAAGCTAATTCCTCCACAAAACCTTCAATGAAGCTACTTCCGTGTTCCTCAACTTACAAACCTGACGATCAAGGATCTCAAAAGGAACCTCCTCATAGGTAAGGCTATTGTTCACACCTATGCTCTCAACCTGAACAACTAAGGTCGGGTCCCCAATGCACTTCTAAATAGAGATATATGGAAAATTAGATGTACCGAAGCTAACTCCGTTGGTAACTCCAACACATATTCCACCTTGCCAACTTACCTCAATATCCTCTAAGTGCCAACATATCAGGGACTAAGCTTCCCTTCCTTTCTGAACCTCATCACTCCCTTCACGGGAGACACCTTCAAAGATACTGAATCATCAACCTCAAACTCAAGCGCTCTGCTCCTCACATCTGCATAAGATTTTTGATGACTCTGAGCTATTTTTAGCCTTTCCCTCATAAGCTGAACTTTCTCCATAATCTCACAAACTAAATATGACCCTATCAATGTAGCCTCTCCTACCTCAAACCAACCAATGGGTGATATACATCTCCGCTCATAAAGAGCCTCAAATGGGGCCATTTGACTGCTGGAGTGATAACTATTATTGTAAGTAAACTCAATGAGAGGCAAGTAATCATCCCAACTACCCTTGAAGTCGATCATCATCCAAAATACCCTTCAAATCGATCACACAAACTCTCAACATATCTTCAAGGGTCTGAATTGTCCGTTCAGCTTGCCCATATATTTGTGGGTGAAAAGTCATGCTAAGCTTTCCCTGAGTACCAAGACCCTTCTGTAATGATCTCCAAAATTGAGAGGTAAGCTAAGTACCCTTATCTGAGATGATGGACAAAGAAAATCCATGCAACCGAACCAACTCCCGAATGTATACTCTGGAATAATCCTTAGCTAAATCAGTAGTTTTTACTAGTAAGAAATAAGAAAATTTGGTCAACCTGTCCACAATCACCCATATAGAGTCATACTGTCAGCGGGTACGAGGCAATCCTGTAATAAAGTCCATATTAATCTCTTCCCACTTCCAAGTAGGAATATTTTCATGACCCAAGCATAGGCCCAGATCTAGACATGGAACCTAGAATCATAAATGGCTCCAAGTCGACCCATGACATGATAATGATAACTAAAGCTCAACATAAATAATTGCAGAAAGAAATATTTGAAATAGTTAAAAAACAGAATATCCAATAACATCTGAACAATAGAATACGTAACATTGATCCAAAGCTGAATACATACTATGTCTTATAAGCCTCTACAATCTAATGAGTTGATGGGACGAGACCCCAACTATGTCACTAATAAACTAAAACTGAAAATAAACTGGTAAGAAAGTCCTCGAAGGATGAGGACTCACCAACAAGCTGTGAAAATGCTAACTCTAAGGATCTGGCTAGCAGCAGGACTAAACCTAAATGCTCGAGCCTGTATCATGAAATGACACGGCATAGTGTATGCGGTCAGTACTTGGAATGAACATAGTATGCAAGGTAAGTAAAACCGCCAAATAATTAAAGTTGAAATCATGCATATCATAAAACATTACTTCATAAGATTCTGAGAGTAAGGCTTGCATGCTATAATCTGAAAACATGATTTAAACATAACTGAATATCGTAACTTATTAGAGTGACCAAAAGCTGAACTGATAATCCTGATGAAAACATAATATCATAACTGATGAACATGCATTACTGAAATCATGAGGAAAAATGGGAGAATCATCGTATAACCGACATTACCATGATAGAGCTTATGTGATCCCGACTATTACACTCAAGTGGGCAGAGCCGTCCAAAGCTTTTCCAGGGCTAAGGGTGCTACCATGATATCGATATCATGTTGAAGGCCCCTTGGGGGTAGGGAAAGCTCATAAGGGAGGTCTGAATGAATCTGAACATACCTACGTTGGCACGTAGTTTTGAGGCATGGGGTATTCTGAACCTTTAGCCTACTCATTTCTAGACACTACTCCCAAAAACATGCATATGCTCTCGATCATTTTTCATCAAAGCTGAACCATCGTCATTCAATGAAGATGAATCATAACATTACATACATAATATAAAAAATTAAACATGAGGAGCCTTGGCTCAAACCATACCACAAGCTGAAAAGTGGGAGTTTAGACTCAAAAAACAAATGGTAAGTTAATATCATAAAATTTAGTCAAATCATGATGTCATACTTAAATCATATGGGCTTGTCCAAACATTTTCATGCCTAAAATAGACTTGATAGTAAAAAACATGAACATATTTGTGGGTACTTCATAAAAATTCTCAAATACTAGAAATCTCATCATACATGGAAGCATAATTCATAAATTCACTTTTTGTGATACTAGCATAATTGGGCATCATACCTTTTGTTATACCTCGAAAGTCCAAAGATCAGACTCAAGATTCAAAACGGAGAAAAGTTGAAAAACTGGCATCAAGCACAGAAGGTGACCTGTTGGTGCAGCCACGAGTCGTGATGTGACTCGTGGCGTGGCCAGGTGAGGAGTTTGGAAATTGGAGAAAAAGGGTCCCCCACGGGTGTGACAACGACTCGTGGTCAAGCCCCACGAGTCGTTATGTCATTCGTGGGGTGAGTAAGGAAAGCAAAGAGAAGAAGGGAGGTAGTGCACCTTCCGGGAGGATCCCATGATTCGTTGGTTGAGTCGTGGCCAAGTAGGGAATATTTTTGTTGAAGCTCAGGCAGTGCACTTCACGGATGGTGACCACGAGTCGTGGTCACCAGGTCATGAGTCATCATGACTTCTGTTAAGAGACCAGGAGACCTGTTGAGCATTGTACTTAACGAACGACTCCACTAGTCGTGGCCCAGGGTAATGAGTCGTTAGATCCCTCATTGGGACCACCTAACAGTTATTTTCTGCGAATTTAGTAAGGGCTTTTCTGAAATTCCTATGTTCCTAAGACCTAAACTATGTCGATTTGAGTTATGAATAGTGACTGTTAAAGGGGTTAAGTTCATTTTAGGTCTCATTTATTCATGCATACAAGGTAGAAGACTAGAAAGGGTGATCAAGCCTAGCATTCATCAGTTTCCCTTCAATTTTCTATTGGGCATTTAGAGAGGTGTAAGAATCATCTACCAACAGGTATGTAGGGTTATGAATGGGCGTTTTCGATCACACCCATGCCCAATCTCTCCTAATTCATGAAGTTTGTTAAAAAAATCTTATGGGGTTTCAACTTAAATCTTGTGGAATTCTAATGATCTATCAATAGGTTATTATCTTTCGTGATTTACATCATATTTTATGAATTATGATCAGATTCGACAACTATTTTGATTATGAATTTATGGATTTTGATTTCTACTAAATTAAGCCTAATTATGCATGTTTTATGATGAATCGAGTTATGATCTTTACTTCAATTGTTTATATTCATAAACCCATCATGATTTATGATTCGGAATATGGATTTATTCAAATACCCATTATGAATTGACGATTTTCAAAGTATATATATGATCTAAAAGTATGCATGAATCCCATGATTTACTAATTATGTTTTTGGCCGACTCATGGGCCTTACCCTCATGGCTAGTTCACATATTTAAAATAATATTTATGATTATCATGATTTAACTAGCCCATGAATCTCATGCATATTATACTATGAGCACTATATATGTTTTGGGAGTAGTATTTAACACCGCGTAGATTCGGGGTCCAGGTTTTACCCTAAATCTTATAACTACGTGCCACCATAGGACATGATGGGACCTCCCTTGTGATTGTTCCCCTTTTCCCAAATGGGCCATTTCATGTGTGATATCACGCCCTTCAGTGTTCTACCCTTGGCAAGGTATTCACACCCTCCCGACTAGGGGTTTACAGGTCGAGCTCCATGTGTGCTTATATGGGATATGTCAGTTATAAGAATCTCCCATTGTTCCTTATGATTTGTGCATGTTATGATTTTGCATTTTTGCTCAAGTCATGTTTAATAAAGCTTTTCTGTTACGATTATGTTACGACTGAATTGTGAATGTTTCAAAAATCTTGAGCCTTATGCTATCATATGCTACTTATGTTATGAGCATGTTGTCCCACTCTTATGATCATTTGTGAGCTTTCATATATTTTAAATGTCCATTTTACTTACCTTGCATACTCGGTACATTCAACGTACTGACTGCATATTCTATGTTGTATCGTTTTATGATATCCGAAGAACTAACTGGTCTAGGCCAATTCTTCACCACTTTTATCTTTTGAGAGTCCACCTGCACACCCTCGCTAGACACCAAATGGATCTAAAATGCTACTGAGTTCAGCCAAAACTCATACTTGCTGAATTTAGAAAAAAACTGTATTCCTTGAGAGTCTGTGATTCTCATATGAGCGGCATGGTCCTCCTCGCTCCGAGAGTATATAAGAATATCATCTATGAAGACAGCCACGAATATATCCAAATACTACTTGAACACCCTATTCATCAAATCCATAAAAGTTGTCGGATCATTCGTTAGTCAAATAGACAAAATAACGAACTCAAACTGACCATACTTAGTCTAGAAGCTTTTCTTCGGAATGTCACTCTCTCTAACTCTGAGCCGATAATAGCCTGATCTAAGGTCTATTTTTGAGAAGCACTTTGCACCTTGAAGTTGGTCTAACAAGTCATCAATCCTGGGGAAGGGATACTTATTTTTTATCGTGACCTTGTTCAACTGCCGATAGTCAATGCATATTCTAAGGGAACCATCCTTCTTTCGAACAAAGAGAACTAGAGCACCCTACAGATATTTACTAGGCCTGATGAAACCCTTTTCTAGGAGAGATCTTTCAACTCCTTTAGCTCGGTTGGAGCCATTTTGTAAGGAGGAATGGATATAGGTTGCGTATCAGGGAGAAGGTCAATACCAAAGTCAATCTCCCACTCAGGAGGGACTCCTTGTAGATCATCTGGAAACACCTCCAGATATTCATATACTATAGGAACTAACTGAAGAGTCGGAGTCTCGGACGTAGCATCCTTAACTAGAATGAGATGAAACGCACAGCCCTTAGAGATCATTTTCCCAGCCTTGAGATAGCAAATAAAGTGACCTCCAGGCACAACTGAACTACCTTTCCACTCTAGGACTGGCTTATCCGGAGATTGAAACTCTATGATACGAGTTTTATTATTCAGTGAGCCATAACATGCATGTAACCAATCCATACCGAGAATAACATCAAAATCAGTCATGTATAACTCTACTAGGTCGGCTGAGGTGACTTTTCGAAGGATTGTGATAAGGAAATTTTTGTGTATCCATCGAGCTATAATTGAGTCACTGATTAGAGTAGAGACTGAGAAGAGTTCTAATGAGATCTCGAGACTGACTATGAAACTAACAGCTACATAAGGAGTCACAAAAGATAAGGTAGCCCCTGAATCTAATAATGCATTTATATAAAGATGGAATATTCATAACATACCTGTGAACACATCAGGAGAGATCTCCTGCTCCTGACGAGATGATACTGCATAAAATCTAGTTTGGCGCTGGCCACCACCTGCACTAGTGGATGCACCCTGTTGAGTTGAACGTGCTGGGGGAGCTGCCAAACTAGTGTCTAGGTCACGACCTCTACCATAGCCCTGTCTAGCTGAAGGTCAGTCTTTGAGCATATATCCGGGTTTCCCACACTTGAAGAATGCACCTGAACCTGCTAAGCACTCTCCGGTGTGCCTCCTACCACATCTTCCACAAGTTGAAATGCTGGGCTCTGTACACATGCTCCACCAATATTTAGATCCTGATGCTCTACCCCTCTAATAACCCCTAGGTTTGGACGGAATACTGGCTGATGATGGAGCTAGGGATGACGACCTATAGTGGGACTGAGGGTGATGTCCACCACCGGACCTTTCCTGGAACTATGCAAAACTCCCTATCCTGCCCCTCTAGGCCTCTCTCTCCTTCTCCTTCATCTTCTCCACCTCTATCTATTGAGCGTATATGACCAATTGCGAGAAATCTATGTCACTAATCAACATGGAGATTTTGTGATGTGCTGTGAGTTTACAACACTTTCTATGCTTAAAACAGAGAAAATTGCATGGACTTAGGTATGTTTATATGGATATGAGGCACTTTTACTTTGATTTTAGGGAAAATAAGTGTTGGAGAAAAAATGTACAAAAGAAGCCTAAAAATGCAGAAAATTAGCCAAGTACAAGTCTCAGTACGAGTCGTACCTTGATTGTACGAGTTGATTTGAGAATCGTGGTGAAAGTCAGAAAGGCTGGGATAAGAGGAAGACAATATATGAATCTCAGTATGAGCTATACCAAGATGGTACGAGCCATAACTGTTACAAAAAGGCGATCTCTGGGTACGGATGGATTCACGGATCATAGCACTCACATACTGTACCATGAGCCATGGTAAGATTCAAGTAATTCTTAATGAATTGGCTGAACTTCAGACACAATAAGCAGTATGAGTAGNCGGTAGGAGGAATGGGAATGAAAATGGCCATGAGGATGGCAATAAAGATTCCATGAGCCATGGTAAGATTCAAGTAATTCTTAATGAATTGGCTGAACTTCAGACACAATAAGCAGTATGAGTAGTAGGAGGTAGGTATGAGGTGTACCACAACACTCGTGGAAAATTTCAGAATATGTCAAACTTCTCAAGGCCAAGCCATGGATGCATTGTACAACTCGTAGGACTGTGGTATGAGTTGTACCAGCTTGCCAACACTTAGACAAATATGAAGCAGCCAAGGAACTATGAGAAGCAGGTACGAACCGTACAATCCTGTTACGAATCATAGGTTCAGTCGTGATACAATCTGCGCTAGTTATGAAATATTCCCTGTTAGCTTAGGAAAAGGTTTCTAATTTCTGTATAAATAGTTTTTATGTTTTATTTTAGTCAAAGAATACAGAAACGAAGTAGTAGAGGCGTGTGAAGAATATAATTTATGAATTTTTATCATGATTTGGAGAGCAATTCTTAGGATCAAATTTTTGATTTCATCCATTGTTCTTGAGATTGTTCTTTGATATTCAAATATGGTTTTCTTCCAATTATTATTGTAAGTATTTAATTATGTATTTTTCTATGAATGCAAATTATAATCTCACAACCATGAGAGGCTAAAACCTCTACAACTAGGGGTTGTGGGAACCGTGGCGGATTAACGAAATAGGGTTGCACAAGAGTAATTCAAACCCAATGCTAAATTCTTGTATTATATTCTCTTTATCTTTACACATTTCTTACCAGTGTACAATGTTAGGAATTCCCCGAATTCTTTACTTTCTTTATCCTAGAGAACTAGAGATTAGGAAAAGAGAATTACAAGAAAGCCTTGGTCTTTTTGATTAGTGTATTAACTTGATCTATGGTTGCAGGATAGTTAAATTTCGAACATATTTATAATGGTTAGTTTGAAATCGCTCATGAGACCTGACCTGATTATTTAGTATAGTCATCTAATATGGACGAAACAGTCGTTTGGACGAACCCTAGTTATCAGTTCTACAAGTAAGCATTGGGATTGATCATGTGTGTATACCTGAAGTAGTTATGAACCCATGGTGAACACATACCCTAGTTATTTGCAAAACTGATATCAATCACAATTATAATCTTGTATTTAATATTGTTTTCTTTGAAACCACCCAATTTGGAGATAACTCACCAACAAGTTCAATTACCGGCATTAGTCTAGATCTTACCCTATTCCCTGTGGGTTCGACCCCAACCTCTTTGTTGGGTTCTTTATTGACAACATCCGCTTCATGCTTAGCTAGGAAGTGTTAGTTTGAGAATTATCAAAAAGTGTCGCCCTTACCAGGGAATACAACTAAGATTAGATTAATTGCTTGTATTTGACTTTTGGTTGTTATCTTCTGAATTACATTTTCTTCTTATTATTGGTTATCCACAGGTTGTTGCTTGGCGAATGCCAAGTACTCATCAGAGTGGAGACCTCCTAATTCCTTTGGATCTCAAACTCAAAAGAACACTGTGAAGAATGGAGAACAAAGAATAGAGAGATGCCTGTATTACTGAAGAAGCTAGGCAAGATGAGTTAGCTCCGTAAGCTGCACTTCAAGATGTGGAGGACGCTCTAGATGAGGTTTTGAACATGGGTGTCCATGGAAGGGGAAACAGAGGTCAAAGATATGCCCCTCAGTTCTTCAATGAGGATGACCTGGACATTAATGAAATTAGGTTAACCAGAGTTATCGTATCACCACCATTGCTTGCTGGGGAAAAAATTGACATCACTAGCACCATGATCCAATTACTGAACATGAAAGGGGTTTTTAATGGTCGTGTAAGTAATGATGCCAACCTTCACCTGATGAACTTTGTGGGAATATGCAAGGCATACAAGTTTCCCAGAGTCAACCATGATGTTATACGTCTAAGACTCTTCCCCCTTTCACTGTCTAAGGAGGCCACTTTATGGTTATCGGAGTTGTGCAACAACTCTATTACCAACTGGAGGGAGCTCAAGTAAGCTTTTCTAGAGAGATTCTTTCCACCCTCTAGGATGCTGCAGCTTAAGGAAGAAATCTATAATTTTCGACAACAGAAGATTGAGGCACTTCATGAAACCTAGTTGAGGTTCAAGAAGAAGTTGACTAAGTGCCCGATCCACAAAATTACTGATGACATCTTGTTACAGATTTTCTACAGATTATTGAACAATAGTACAAAAGTAGTAGCAGACGTGGTGACGGGAGGAGCACTGATGAGCCACAACTGGGAGCAAGATGACACTATTCTAGACAGCGTAGCCACACCTGGGAGCAAGATGTCAGTATTCTAGACAGCGTAACCAAAACAAGCAGAGCATGGAACACCTAGGAAGCAGAAGTAGAGGCTGGTACATATGTGTCTGGTTTAACTGCAGAGTAACAAAGGAAGGAAGAAAAATGTGACCAGGAATTCGCTCATATGTGCACATCATTGGTTTTTCTCACTAAGCATATCATGGGAGCTAGATACAGAAAGGTTAATGCAGTGGAGACACAGGGACAGGATCCATGGCCTAACCACTCAGATTTCGAGGAGGAGGTAAACTTTTTGGACAAACAGGCGGTGGGTTTTTCAGCCAATGCCCAAGGGTCTGGACAAGACACATGGCGAGAAGGTTCTAAAAACCAATGTCATAACAAATATAGAGACAATTACAATCGGAATGGGTATAGAGATAGAAGCTCAGGTTGTGAGCGCGAGGAAGAGTGGAGAAGAAATGACGGTTACTGCAACGACCAAGCAGGATTGTACGTGCCTCCTAATGCATGTGAGGGGAAGGCTGGACAGTCAAAGTTAGAGAGCATGATGGCTGAGGTGATAAAGAAGGTGAGAACCATAGATGATCAGCTGAAAGATATCCATAGTGATATATTGAGCATGGATCAAAGAGTGGAGTCACATGCTACGACTATCAAGTAGCCTAACAACAGCTAGGGCATTTGTAAGAATCCATAAAGCCTAGGAAAAAGGGTACACTATCTAGCAACATAGTCCAGAATCCAAAGAATGATGGTCACTGCATGGCTGTGATGACTAGGAGTGGGAAGACCACAGTTGACCCCCCCTACCAGTTGTAGTTGAAAGGAAGAAAGAAAGCAAGATCGAAGATGAGGAAGATGTTGCTAAGGATGAGCATAATGAGGATGCTGAGTTGATTAAGGCTTCAAGTGTTGAAATGGGGCCTGAAGCTGAACAAGGAGAGAAGCAAGGAGCTATGCAAATGTACAAGGCTATTCCACAACACTGCCACCATTCCCTAAAAGAATGAAGTAAGGGGCTGAGAATGGTATGTTTCAGAAATTCTTGTCAGTGCTCAAACAATTATCTATAAACATACCATTGGTCAAGGCGTTGGAACAGATGTCGGGATATGTCAAGTTTATGAAGGACCTTGTTACGATGAAAATGTCTGTGAGCTATGAGCTTGTGGATAATATGAATCATTATAGTGTTATAGCCTCACGGGTCCTTTACCAAAAAAAGAAAGATCCAGGTGCCTTCATCATTCCATGTACAATTAGTGATGTTTAGTTCACGAGGACACTCTGCGATTTGGGAGAAAGCATCAATCTAATGCCATTAGCTGTGTTTAAGTAGCTGGTCTTGGGAGCCCCCACACCGAATACCAGCCGGCTACTAATGGCCGATAGAATTGTGAAAAAGACTATGGGTATCCTGTTTAATGTGCTTGTTAAAATAGATATATTCATATTCCCAGCGAACTTCATGATCCTTGATAGAGAGGTTGATTTTTAGGTCCCCATCATTATGGGGAAACCATTCCTTTCCACTGTGAGAGCCTTAGTAAATGTGGAGCCTGACCAGTTGAAGTTTAGACTCTATAAAGAAGAGGTCACCTTCAATGTCTATCGATCAATGAAGCAACCGAAAGAGTACAGAGTTTTCTCAATAATAGATGAAGAATCGCAAATGTTACATCACGCCGCAACATTAAATCATGTATTGCATGGGAGGCAACCCATGAATGGTGAAGTATGAGTAGCCGCAGGTATGTTCCCTTCCTTCCGCTTTTACATTCTATGCTTTGGGGATGAAGCATGCCTTTTAAAAAGGGGACAGGCTGTACTTGTGTTTTTGGGATTTTGATTCGTCCGAGTGTTTTTCTTCACGTGTGTCTTTTTCCTCGGGCATGCTATCTAGTAGAACTGACATATGTAGGATTTTATTTTTGTGATTTTTGTTTAATTAGAAAGTAGCTTAGGAGTACTCAGCCAATAAATTGCACTAGTGTTGGATTTGTAAAAATTTACCCTGTTTAAAAATTTTTGATGATTAGTTATGTACTTGTGATTGCAAGGCATGATTTCGACAGATCTTTTTATGTCATTTAGTATATTAGCATGAATATTTTTTGTTAGTCATGTATAAACAGGACAGGTAGATCGAATGCAAGACATGTACCATGAGTGAGTGAGGTATAATACCTAGTTCAATACTGTGTAGAGGATCTAGAACTTGCCCGATTAGTCTTTACATAGGTTTTAGGATGGTTGGTTAGGAAAGGATCATAAGTCATTTTTGTTTAGCTCTTTTTTAGCTTAAATGACCCTACCAAAATAATATGATTCCCTTGATCCCGATTTTGAGCCTTACATGAACCATTTTTCTTTGATTAACCAATTAATCATACCTATTTTTATAATAAACCTATTGTGGCCCTGGTCCCTCCTTGAACATTGTAAACCTCAACATAGGAAAAATGCCTAAGTTGAGGGTGGTTAGAGTTGGGGTACATAAATAGTGGGAATGTGAAAAAGGAAGAAAAAAGAAAAAGGTGAAAAATGAGGTGTTGTATGACAAAAAAAGAAGAAAGAAAAATTGAAAAAAAAATGCAAAAAGAGAAAGATGAATGAAGAGTTTGAAGAAACACACCAAACTCATACAAGTGCATAAAAAGGGTGAAAAGGGAGGAAAAAGTTAAAAGAAAAAAATGGATCCACATGTATGAAGTGCCAAGGAGGGGTTTAGTCACTCAAAAGATTTCATATCTATCATACCCAGCCCGAAAGCCTACATTACAAGCCAAAGCAAGTCCTACAGTGATCCTAGCCTGACCATCTGACTAACCAAAGTACAGAAAATAAGGGAAAGCATATGGTATCCGATATGCAGTATTTGGAACTTCTTTGTGAGAGTGAGAAACTTACTTGTTCAGTCACATGTTTCATATTTTACTATATTTGTGAGTGGGGGACTTCATTTGCTGTGAGGGTATGGTTTGTGTTTAATTCTACTAGTTAACTATGTAAAAAGCATTAGTGATGACTTGACTATCTGTTAATAGCTAGATGACATATCTTGATCCCTGTTTATCATGTTTTGTGGTTGCTTGATGTGCATGCGCTGATTTGGTTACTGCAAAAAAGGGTCAAAACCTGTTTGAGTTTACAGTGCAAGTTTTGGTTGATTGTTTGCTGTAGTATCCTATGTTTATTTTCTAGTTAAGCGTCGTGCTTAGTTTGTTTTTGTGTTCTTTTCCTGAGGACATGGAAAAGTATTAAGTTAAGGGTGTTCGTGTTCTATGAGTTTACAGCACTTTCGACACTAAAAGCTGAGAAAATAGCATGGATATAGGTATGTTTATATGGATATGAGGCACTTTTACTTTGATTTAAAGAAAAATAAGTGTTGGAGCAATAATGTGCAAAAGAAACCTTAAAATGCAGCAAATCAGCCAAGTGCAAGTCTCAGTACGAATCGTACATTGATTGTTCGAGTTGTACCGAGAATTGTGGTGAAAGTTAGAAGGCCGTAATAAGAGGAAGGCAACACATGACTGTCAGTATGAGTCATACCATGATTGTACGAGCCATAACTGGAGTCGTGGAACTGCTCAGAAAAATTTGTGTAAAGGCAGTATCTCGGTACAGATGGAGTCATGGATCGTGGCGCTCACATACAAAACGCAAACATGAGTTGTGGTAAGATTCAAGTAATTCTTCAAGACCTGGCAGAACTTTAGACACAAAAAGCAGTATGAGTCGTAGGAGGTAGGTACAATGCGTACCACAACACTTGTGGAAAATTTCAGAAGATGTCAGAGTTCTTAGGCCAAGCCATGGATGCATTGTACGACTCGTAGGACTGCGGTATGAGTTATAGTAGCTTGCCAACACTTAGACAAATCTACAGCAGCCAAAGAAGTACGAGAAGTAGGTACGACCCATACAGTCCTACTAAAGGTCGTAGGTTCAGCCGTGTATTAGCTTAGGAAAAGGTTTCTAATGTTAGTATAAATAGCTTTTATATTTTATTTTAGTAAGAAAACATAGAAATGAAGTAGTGGAGGCATGTGAAGAATAATATTTATGAATTTTTGTCATGTTTTGGAGAGCAACTCTTAGGATAAAATTCTTGATTTCATCCATTATTCTTGAGATTGTTCTCTGATATTCAAATCCGGTTTTCTTCCAATTATTGCTGTAAATATTTAATTATGTATTTGTCTATGAATTAAAATTATAATCTTACGACCATGAGAGGCTAAAACCTCCACAACTAGGGGTTGTGGGAAGCATGGTGGATTAACGAAATATGGTTTCACAAAAGTGATTCAAAACCAATGCTAAACGCTTGTATTGTATTCTATTTATCTTTAAATTTTTCTTACTGGTGTACAACGTTTGGACTTGCCTGAATTATTTACTTGCTTAAACCTAGAGAAGTAGAGGTTAGGAAAATAGAATTATAACAACTCCTTGGTCTTTATGATCATTGTATTAACTTGAGTTGTGGTTGCATGATAGTTAAATTTGGAACATATTGATAATGGTTTGTTTGAAATCGCTCATTAGACCTGAACCGGTGATTCAGTATAGTCATCCAATATGGACGAACCAGTCATTTGGATGAACGCTAGGTATTAGTTCTATAAGTAAGAATTGGGATTGATCACGTGTGTATACCTGAAGTACTTATGAACCCATGGGGAACATTTACACTAGTTATTTGCAAATATTGATATCAATCACGATTGTAATATTTTTTTAGTATTGTTTTCTTTGAAACCCCCCAATTTATAAATAACTCACCAACAAGTTGAATTACTGGCATTAGTCTAGATCATACCTTATTCCCTGTGGGTTCGACCCCAAACTCTTTGATTGGGTTCTTTATTGACAACGTCCGCTTTATACTTCGGCAGGAAGTGTGAGTTTTACCATTATCATCCTGCACTCCTTGACCAAGGAATCTACAACTCCATTCACAAACCTTCTCATACGAGCCCTAGGATCAGCAACAATCTCCGGTGCATACTTAGACAACCAGGTAACCTCCAATGAATACTCTTGAACTGTGTTGTGGTTCTGCTTCAATTTAACAAACTCTGCTGCCTTTGCTTCCCTCAACTCTCTAGGGAAGAACTTGTCCAAGAAAGCAGTCACAAACTCATCCCAACTCATGAGGACTGCTCCAACTCCGTTTCTATCCTTCCAGTGGCGAAATCATATGTAAGGAAACCACTTTAGCTTATAGGAGGCTAAATCTGCACTCTCCTCTCCCATCACCCCCATAATCTAGGTGATCTTCTGCATCTCCTTAAGGAACTCACGCGGGTCCTTATCCACTTTCGACCCTAGAAACTAAGGTGGGTTAATCTTGAGAAAGTCTCGCACTCTTGCCGATATAGCGTTCCTATTCTGGTGAATATGGGCCACAACCTACTAGTTGACCTGAGTGGTCATGGCATGTGCCAACATCTGAAATATCGCTCTAAACTCGGCATAAGTGACCTACTCGGGCAAAGGATCCGCTGGTCCTGGCGGGGCGTGCTGATGCCCATCTCCATTGCCATTGTCATTTCCTAATAAATAATGAAAAAGGGAAATTTTCCTAAAATGTTTCGTAGTCTCTTCCTCATAAGTGTGGCGCACTTCACACCCATGAAAAACATTCTACTTAACGCGGCTTTTAGACACCCCAGGACACACCTAAACCTATGCTATGATACCAAGTTTGTCACGACCCAAGCTAGGACCCTGTATCGAGACACGGGACCTAGAACCATGAATCGCTCCAAGTCGACGCATGAAATGTACATAGAAACTCAAAAACATAAATTAAAGTGGAAAATGATAACTTAAACATGAAGAAGCGAAAGTCTGAATAACATAATGTGTATATCAAACGAATACATCACGATACTGAATCTCAATCTGACAATACTAGTCTATGTTTGAAAAGCCTCTACTATTTGATGAGATATTGGGACAAGACCCCAGCTATCTCCAAGTCTAAAACTAAATAAACAATATCAATATAACTAAATAAATGTCCTCGGAAGATGAGGACTCACCCAAAGGGGCTAACTAGACTGTTAGGCAAGTGAGCTATCGGCGAGACTAAGCTGAATCACTAGAACCTATATCATGAAACTATATAGCATAAAGTATGCAGTCAGTACTTTGAATGTACTGAGTATGCAAGGTAAGTAAAACATGCTTAGCAAATATTAACTAAAATCATGCATATAAATATAAATCAATAAGATCATGAGAGTAAGGACTGAAGACTGAAAATTGTATTTGAGAAATACATAGTTGTAAGCTGGTTATCATAATTTAACATAGTGACCTAAGATTTAGAAATAGAAATCATATGACTTGTCATATCTGAAATTGTAAGTAAACGCTTATAAACTGACCATTGTGTCAAATCTGTTGTAAACATAATATAATAAGTCATGAACATGAGTAATTAAAATCACGAGGAATAATGGGAGACTCATCAAGACCGGCATCATCACGTTAGAGCTTATATGATGCCTCAACTATCACACTCAAGTGGGTAGAGACATCCAAATAATGCCAAAGCTAAGGACACTATCCATGATATCGATATTAAGTTGAGGCCGCATGGGGTAGGGGAAAACTCTCTTGAGAGGTCCCAAACATGAATACATAATACCTATGTTGGCGGGCAGTTCTGAGACTGAGGAACATCGGACCCCAAGCCTACTCAGTGCTAGACACTACTCCAAAAAACATGCATAGTGCTCACATCGTTTCTCAACAACGGTTAAACTATAATTACATGTATAGTGTTCACATCATTTTCCAACGAAGCTGAAATCATTACTTTTACATAGCTTAAAATATTAACATTGGGAGTCTTGACTCCAAAACCTATCATAAGCTTAATTGAGAGTCTTGACTCCAAACCATATGATAAGATGATCTTATTAGCCTTGGCTAATTCATGAAAACATACTTAACTTGTGTGAGCTTGCCCAAATGATAAAATCATGCATACTTGAAATAAAATTCATAAGTCAAATTCATGAATCCATACATGAGGAATTCAAAAATATTCATTCATACTAGATATCTAATCATACATGAAATCATGACTCATAAGCTTCACTTTTCATAAAACTTCCATAATAGGGTAAAATTTTTGATAACTTAAAATCATGAATTTATAATTCATTTGTGATAAAAACTGGCCATTTGACTTAAAAATATACTTTAAAATATGAGAGGATTAGACCCATAAATATATCATAGAGAATATTATAAAATTGGGTTAAAACCCTATAAATCCATACACTTGAATTCATCAACTTGAGGAGAAATTTTGGTGTGAGGGTGGAATGAATCCCTCATTCATAGCCCTACATACTGATTTTCAAACTAGCCGTGAAAGCCCAAGAGAATATTCTAGCTTGATCTTAAAGAGGGATCTCAATATCTTGCATGCATGGGAGTTAAATGGCTTAGACTAGGCTAAATCCCCTTAAAACACTCCTTTCAGGGCTTAAAACAACGTAATTAGGAAGTTAGAAGCTCAGGAATTTTTAAAATACCCTTAATGATTCGCCTAGAAAAATGGTCACTACTAGTCATACGACCCATACCACGAGTTGTACAATCAACCTACGACTCATGGATTCTTCCTATAGCTAGCCAGTCCAATTTCATCAACTCTCTTATTATTTCTACGACTCCTACCACGACTGGTAGTTCCCTATTACGAGTCACACAATTACTAGTAGGACCAGCACCTGATAACCCAATAGCATACTACAACTCCATGACCATGAGTCATACCACAAAACCACGATTCATGGTTTGGACTCTTGGTCTAAGTAATGAGCCTTTGAACTATACCACGAGTCTTCCTATGACCTGTACCATCTTACTACGACTCGTACCATCGATCGTATAGAGAGAAAATTACAGACTCCTCTGCTGAACATATTCAACTTCCAAAATCTAGTCTTAGGAACTTTAGGGTGTTATAGTAAGGTCCAACATATCAGGGACTAAGATTTCCCTTCTTGCAAAACCTCTTAACCCCCTTCACGGGTGACACCTTAGGATCACCCAATCATCGACCACAAACTCAAGCTCTCTCCTTATAACATTCGCATATGATTTCTAACGACATTGGGTTGTCTTCAACCTTTCTTGGATAAGCTGAACTTTCTCTATAACCTCATGAACTGAATCTGGCCCTATCAATGAAGCCTCTCCTACCTCAAACAATCCAATAGGTGACCTACATCTCTGCCTATAAAGAGCCTCAAACGAAGCCATCTGAATGCTGAAGTGGAAGTTGTTGTTGTAGGCAAATTCGATGAGATGCAAGTGATCATCACAACTGCATTTGAAATCAATCACAAAAGGTCTCAATATGTCCTCTAAGATTTGAATGGTACGCTCAGCATGACAATATGGTCGTGGGTGAAAATATGTGCTAACTTGACCTAAGTTCCAAGGCCCTTGTGAAATAACCTCCAAAACTGTAAGGTGAATTGAGTACCCCAATCAAAAATCATGGATAATCGAACCCCATGAAACCTGACCAACTCCCGAATGTAATGTCTAGCATAATCCTTAGTCTTGACTAGTAGGGAATGTGCTGACTTGGTCATCTTTTCCACAACTACCCATATAGAATCATACCATCAACGCGTATGAGGTAACCGTGTAATAAAATCCATATTTACCTATTCCTACTTCCAATTAGGGATACTGATGTCCTGTAGCACACCCCCAGTCTCTGATGCTTAACCTTCACCTACGGACAATTTGGACACTTAGCAAACTCTGCAATGTCCCTCTTAATGCCATTCCATTAATAGACTTTTCATGGATCAAGGTATATATTTTTGGCACCTGGATGGATAGATATCAAGAGTTGCCATCCTCTCTCAACATCCACTCTCTCAAGTAATCCACATCTGAAATACATAGTCGACCCTGATATCGAAGTACACCATCTCTCCCTTGGGAGAAAACCTCCAATTTTCTTATTTTGGACTGGTTCCTTTAACTTGACCAAGATAGAATCCTCATGTTGCATTCTTTAACATCTGTCACCAATGAAGACTCTGCACCATTTTGCACAATAACACCACCATCCGCTGAATCAGTAAGGTAAACCCCCTAGTGTGCAAGCCTATAAAAATCCTTCAAACAACTCTTTTCTTCCATCCTCAACTCGAGACACACTCTCCATGGACAACGTACAAAGAGCATCTGCCACTACATTGGCTTTGCCTGACCTATAAAGGACACTCATTTTATAGACTTTGAGAAGCTCAAGCCATATTCTTTTCCACAAATACAAGTCCTTCAGAGTAAGCATGTACTGAAGACTCTTGTGGTCCGTGAACACATCTACATGCACCCCATACAAATAGTGCCTCAAAATTTTCAATGCAAACACCACCGCTACTAACTCAAGGTCATGTGTTGGGTAATTCTTCTCATAAGTCTTAAGTCATCTCGAGGCATAAGCAATGACCTTCCTATGCTGCATCAACACACACCCAAGGAAAATCCTAGAGGAATCATAATATACCACAAAACCATCTTTCCTTCTAGTAGGATCAAGATTGGAGCGGAAATAAGTCGATACTTTAGCTCCTGAAAGCTCCTCTTACAAGCATCAGACCACTAAAATTTGATCTTATTTTGGGTCAACTTAGTCAAAGGTGCAGCAGTTGATGAAAATCCTTCTACGAACCTCCTGTAGTAGCCAGCTAAATCCAAAAAGTTCCTAATGTCAGTAGGAGTGATATGTATAGGCTAGTTCTTCACTTCCTCAATCTTCTGAGAGTCTACCTGTAAACCCTCACTAGACACCACATGGCCTAGAAATGCAATTGACTGCAACCAGAACCCATACTTTCTAAACTTAGCAAACAACTGATGATCCATAAGAACTGCAACATAATCCTCAAATGGGTAGCATGCTCCTTCTCACTCCGAGAGTATATGAGGATATCATCTATGACGACAACGATGAACATATCCAAATACTGCTTGAAAACCCTGTTAATCAAACCAATGAAAGTTGCAGGAACAATCGTTAGTCCAAAGGACATAACTATAAATTCATAGTAACCATACCGAGACCTGAAGGTTGTCTTCGAAATTTCACACTCCCTAACATTGAGCTGATGATAGCCGAATATGAGGTCAATCTTTGAGAAGCAACTAGAACTCTGAAGATGATTGAACAAGTCATCAATCTTACGAATGGGATACTTATTCTTGATTTTGACTTTGTTCAACTAGCGGTAATTGATAGACATCCTAAGGGAACCATCTTTTTTCTGAATGAAAGGACTGGAGCACCTCACGAGGACTTACTAGACTTGATGAAGCCTTATATAAGAGATCATTGAATTGCTACTTCAACTCCTTAAGATCAGCTAGAGTTATTCTCTAAGGAGGAATGGATATGGGTTGCGTATCAGGGAGAAGATAAATCCCAAAATCAATCTCCCGCTTGGGAGGGACTCTTAGTAGATCATCGGAGAACACCTCTAGATCCTCACAAACAATAGGAAGTGACTGAAGAGTCGGGGTTTCATACCTAGAGTCCTTAACACTAAACTAAATCATATACGCGATCATTGGAGATCATCTTCCTGGCTTTAAGATAGGAGAAAATTCGACCTACAGGCACTACTGAACTACCCTTCCACTCTAGGATTGGTTCACCTTGAAATCAGAACAATACCTTTTGGGTTCTACAATTAACTGAAGCATAGCAAGCATACGACTAATCCATATTGTAGATAATATCAAAGTCGGTCATGTATAACTCTACTAAGTTGGTTGAGTAATCTAATACCCTGAAAATGCCTAAGATTAGGCTCGGGATCAAAAATGGTAGTTGGCTGAAAACTGGGAAACATTGTGCAGGACGAACGACCCAATGGATCGTTGGTCCAACCGACGAACCGTTGGATCTAGTCATGGGAAGTGAAGTCTTGTGGTAGTGTAAGTAACAGGCGATGGAACAACAAGTCATTTTTGGGAACAATGAGTTGTTGTTGGAAATCGTGGTTTGTATGGGACTTAGGCAGTTGGGGATGTACTGGGTCATCCTACGACCAGTGGTGAGACGTAATGACCCGTAGTAACTAGTAATTGTTTGGATTGCTAAATTTCTAGTGAACCTAATGGAAGGATACCACGACTCGTTGGAGGATACCACGAGGTGTTGTTAGGATCCTTGAAAGGGAAACTCAAGATTTTTAGGAGGCTAACTACGGTCGAACTAACGACCCATTAGAAGAGACGACTCATCCTGTTGAGTCGTGGATTGAATCCAAAGTAAGGTTTTGGACAGTGTAGACGATGGATCGTGCCACGAGTCGTGGTATCCTCCAACGACTCGTTGGTACATCCGTGGGATCGACCAATGCAGATTTTTCAAGGTATTTCATTAATGGTACTTTCGTCTTTCCTATGCTCTAGGGCCCTAAACTGTGTTGTTTTATGATATTTTATGGGTATGTTAAGATAGGTTAAGTCCTTCTAATCATATTCATTCTCGTGCATGCAAGTTAGAAAGATTTTAGAGGGATCAAGCTAGTTCTCAAGCTCTCTTCATAAATTCTCCATTGGACTTTCAAAGAGTGTTGAAATTCGATCTTACCCAGGTATGTAGGGTTATGAGTGGGTGGTTTCGTTCACATCCATGCCCAATCTCCCTTAATTCATGAAAATTTGATCAAAAATCTTATAGGGATTTAACTTGAATTTTGTACAATCCTAATTATTTACTAATGCGTTGTTATATTTTGAGATTTACATCATGTTTTATGAATTTTGATCAAATTTTACAACTATTTTGATTATAAAATTATTGAATTCGATTTCTACTAAATTAAGCCTAATTATGTATGACCTATGAAGAATCAAGTTATGATTTTTATTTCAATTGTTGATGTTTACAAATCCATCATGATATATGATTTGAAATATGGATTTATTCAAATACCCATTATGATTTGATGATTTTGTAAAGTATATGTATGATCTACAAGTATGCATGAAACCTGTGATTTATGAATTATAGTATGGCCAACTCATGGGCCTTATGTCATTGCTAGTTCACGTATCCACAAGTATATTTATGATTTTCAAGATTTAACTAGCCCATGTATTCATGCATATTATACTATGAGCACTATAAATGTTTTGGGAGTAGTATTTAACACCGAGTAGGTTCGTGGCCTAGGTTCTGCCCCGGATCTCATAACTACATGCCATCGTAGGATATTTTAGGACCTCTTTTGTGACTGTCCCCTAGCCCAAATGGCCCTTTTCATGTGTGATGTTACACCCCGTAAATTCTTGACATGTAGATGGCCTATTCTCATTTTGTTTAAGAGTTTTAGAATGTCACACATGCTATAAAAAGGCCCGGGGGAAGACTGGACGAGCGCCGCACCGAACCATCGCAGGAGGAGGCCGGGCAGACGTGCCATGGAGGGGGGTGTCAAGGCCCAACTATATAAAGCTCCACTTCATTTTTAAAATTCATTTCACAGAATTTAATTTCCAAAACACGACTGGAACAGGGGAGAACGAGGGTTCAACATAAAAGATCATCCATTTATGCTATTAAATGCGGTCCAAACTAAAATTAATCTTGGATAGTGAAGTATTAAGTTGCCGGGAGCATTCCTGGGGAGTTAGTTTCGTGAAATTCGGCTGGAGAATCGTCGTCCTACCGATCTAAGGTAAGTAGAATAGCTCCAAATTAGTTTCAATATACTCGTAGTCCAAAAGTGAGTATTTCTCCATTCTGAACTTCCGAGAAATAGCGAGTTTTCGGCCATTTTTCGATAAGTCAAAGTTTGGGCTATATATATATATTGAAAGTAGTATTTTCTCTAGAATGTTGATGAATTTAGTTCTAATTGCTATGAATGTGAATACAGTTGGAAGAAATAGCTGAATATTGGTCGAGTTATGCCAGTTAGCCGGAAAGCCGACAACTAAGGTATGTAAAGCCAGTTTCTTTGACAAGTTAGTAATTCTAGCACAGTAAAATAGAATAAATTCCAGAAGGAAGTTCCAAAAGCTGAATATTAAGTATGTTTGCGTTATTGTGTCATATTCATAATAAAAGTCAGTAAATCAGTATCAGACAGCAAGATCTTATCCAAGACTCAGTATTAGATTCAGTTTAATTCAGCAAGAGATTCAAAATGGAATATCAGAACATGAACAGTATTATCAGATTTATTATAAATGTTATATGTGATTATGGTTGTTTGTTGAGACTTGACTGTGTTCTGTGGGCACCCTTAGAGCTTCCTTGCCGCCCCAGAGTTAATAGTTGTGTCGGCTCGCCTGCCAGAGGGTGAGGATACGTCACTCCAAGGAGTGGCATGTCATCCGCAGTAAGACGAAGATGGGATGCAGTATTCCCCATTGCAGGCTGATCAGCATTACAGTATACCCTATCGAGCGCTTGCTCCCAGGGCACAGATTACAGATTACAGATATAGATCTCAAATTACAGTTACAGGAGTCCTCCAGACTAAGATATAGTTATAGTCAGGGGCCCAGAGAGCCCAAGTTGCATACCCAGGGGGCCGGCTGG
>JACEIK010011640.1:0-35275 GCA_018107945.1 Datura stramonium | reverse complement strand
ATTGGTAATTATTTGATGTTTTATGCTAGGTTATGGAAAGTATGGGTTGTATATTGGTCGTAGGTGTCAAGGGAAATGTGTACGATCAAAAAAACCAAAGAGTATGAAGTTCATAAGTAAGGATCAACTTTAAACGATCATATCTCCCAATATATAATGAATTAGGAGCCCCACAACCTATCAAATTAAAGGTATTTGAGTCTAGTTTTCAGAACATCAAACCTCTTGTCAATCAGAGTTTTGAGTAAAACGTTATGGGCATTTTACCGAATCATCGCGAGCGGTGATGCAGGCATGATGCCCTAGCGCCTCCACCGCCCTACCCCTATTTATTTAAGTTGTTTGCTGCTCAAATCATATCATTCCTATCCAAATTCAAGCTGCCTTTTTAGGGGACACTTCTCTCTGTATTTTACAACCAAAAACAATGATAAATCAAGGAAAATCATCAACCAAAAATTGAAGCCAAGTGAAGAAGATCATTGCAAAGTTGAAGAGAGGCATCGTTTTTGCCCCTTTTTAGAGGTTGATACAGTTGTGTTTTGCTGGGAATATACTCCTTTTATTCTGGGGAATAATCAAAAGAAAATCTAGGAAATTGGCTCAAACCAGGCTTGTTACATGGTATAACTTCAAGGTGTGAATACTAAACATGGGTTGTTGGAGGACAAAAAAGCGATTAAGGAAGCTCATCGTAACAAGGTATGTAAGGCGCCCCGTCTATCATTCTTTCAAGCACGATTCGTGTGATGTAGATGAATGAGACAGAAACCTATTTTAAAGTCTTGAGGCAGTATTTAAGCTTCATTTAAGCTATAAGTCAGTGTTTATTGAGGATAAATGTTAAGATTATGCCTAGTCGATGGGAGATACCTAAAGTGTGATATTGTGTTGATTGTTGTCGTAGTTGTACATTGAGTTGGAGACCCCCTTAGCGTGGGCATTGTTAGCTATTCCTTTTTTATGTCCTTGAGTATATATTGTGATGTTAAATGTGTTTAAAGGTCTGGTTTCTCTGCGAAATTGGTGGCTAGAGATGAGGACGTGTAAACAATTTTAAGCCACGTAAAAGGCGTCGCAAGCTATTGAGGGTAAACGAGCTTACCAAATTAGAATTACCTGTTGTATGGTTGTCCCTTATCTTATGTGTATGTTGCTAAAATATGTCAGGCCAAGGGGAGATTTCATAATCCCTTTCCTTTAAGCCGAACAACAAGCTAGCGGGTTTCTGAGCTCTAATGTCCCGTGGAGACGATCTACAAATTTTGTTGAAACTCTTAGGTTATACGTAGTTCCTTATGATTCATACAAGTTTTTACTACATGCATTTAATTTCTATTTTGTAGATTTGCATGTTATATGTACTCGATTCAGTTATGCATTACGAAGGGAGGCTTATAGAGGCCACATGTTTAGTATTCGTCATTTCTATGTTACATGTATTGAGTAGTCCGGTATTAAGCCATATTGGCTCCATATATGATTTTGTCTAAGTTTTGTGATTTTACCCCGGTGTACTACACGGTAGGTATTATTGATTTTGATGTGGTACCGTGGACGGAGTTTACCAGGTATGAGTACGCCCAGTTTGGAGGCATTTTTATTTTACCCTAGTATAGTACACAGTGGAGACATTTTTATTTTACCTAGGTGTGGTACAACTGGTTGGACGGATTGTATAGATTTTATGGTCGGCTATCTGCTGGCATTTGATTATAGTCTTTGTTGTGCATTAGATGGTTGCATTTATACTTCAATAATGAGTTATTTTCAGGTTTATTTTGAGAATTTCGAGGTTATTTACTACCCCTTATTTCAGGCCTGAACATCATTTTTATCTTACATGTTTGTAGTTTCACCCTTACATACCGGTACATTTTATTCCATGCGCGTCCCTTCATCTTGGGATTCTTTACACAACGCGTGCTACGGTACGAGTAGGGGCTCGGATCCCAGCGAACGTAGTAGGGCCGGATTTCTGCGGGGCAGTGTTATCTCCTCTCTTCCATTAGCCATGTCTGGTGTGGACTATTTTAAGTTTTGTGTACAACATGGGTAGGCGGGGCCTGTCCCGTGCATTTCGGTTGTTTACTGCATGGGGGCGTGTGGACTAGTTTGTTTAGTAGTATGGTTATGTAGTCGTATTGATTTCTCATTGCTTTGTTTAGCTTTATTTGTAGCCTTGTCGGCTTTCCAACTTGCATATTTATAATTGTCAAGGCATTTATTGGCCTAGTATTTATCACAGTTGGTATGCGGTGGCTTGGTCAGCCTTAGTGTAACATTTATAGATGTTATATAGACGATTTCGATCGACCATGAATCGAGGTGCGAGCAGCGCCCTACCTAGTTAAGGCGTGACGGTATTCATAGCAGTGTGAAGCGCGCCACATTTGCCTTGACGAATAGGCTACGGGACGTTTAGGAAATGTTCCTTCTTTCATGATCTATGTCGTGCAGCAAAATGTCTCCCTATCCTTCTAGTTTGTACTATTCGTGATTGAAGAATCATGGATCCGCATGAGTAATGATGTCACACCCCGCCACCGAGAGGCATGGGCGCTTTGGTGCCTCTTAAGACACAGGTGCTTGGACTATTAGTGAGCCTAGCACTTGGTGCCGAGTGGATCTAACTCTGGATTCAAGAAAACGGCGGGCTATATAACGGCGGTAGGGCAGCCTATGACGACTAGGCCTATAGCCACCTATAAGAACAAGCAGCTACCCCAAGGAACAGCTGAATCAATAGGGAACCTATGCGGGACGACAAGGCCACCATCTTTGTCTAGTTATTTCGAATTAAGAAAGCAAGTGCTAAGGCGCTCGTGACCAACAAGATCACCACAACCAAATGAATAAGGCCCCTACGACCATCATAAACAAGATACAAAACATACACACGACCTCACCACGACCGGTACAACTAACCCACGGGAAATATACAATGCGCAAGCCTCTAAGAATGCGATAAGAAGAGTGGACGGGGCCTAGGCCTACCCATACTTTACAACAAAAGAAAAGGAATAAACCTATAGCTTTCTAGCTCCCGATGTGAGGAGGCGTGACTGTGTCTTTGGCTGGAATCACGAGGATCAGCTCCTCGTCTATGAGTACTGCGGAGCATAAGTATCTCGAGCGCCCCAAGCGGGCGTCAATACCACTAACTAACGAGTATGCAAAAACAACGCCAGACATAGCGAAGATAAACGGTAGCGGTAGTTCTGAAATGACGGAGGATAGCTAAAACTATGCGGAATGGTAGTCTGTACCGAGCTTAACTGCACTGGAAGAAGATAAGAATCATACATGTCGATGTGGGCGTCCTGCTATTTATCAACTTATTATATATATATATAGCATACAGAGCCTATACCGGCCCTATAGCGGAAGGTGCCAATCAGCATGCAATCTATACCCCTACCGAGGTCAAACCATCCAAAAAATAAATTCACTCTCCACTCACCTAATAACTATGAGCATCACGGCCCACAGGTATGCGGCAGAATTCTCTAGGCCCCCGACTATAAACGTATCTGAGTCAGGAGGACTCACGCCAGCATGTCCCAGATACGTATCTATAATGCGTAATGTGCCTTACAGGCGCAAGCGCTCGACGGGGTATGCTATAATCTTGTCCAGTGCTATAGGGAATCTTTGCATCCCATCTTTGTCCTAGTAGACGGCATGCCACTCCTTTGAGTGACGTATCCTCACCCTACGGCGGGCGAGTCGACACGGCTAACCACAGGGCGATAAAGGCTCTAAGTGCCAATATCACAAACAGAATCTCAGCAAGCAACGGTAATAGGTATGACATATATATTAAATATGCAACGCTATTCATGCGATATTCTATGCGAATCTCTTATTGAATTAAACTTAATCTAATCTTTGAGTTAGGTGAATGCGGAATAAGATCTTCTTTGTCGATCTTTGATTCTTGACTTTTATTCTCGATATGACATAATAATACAAACATACTTAATACTTGGCTTGGAACTTCCTTCTGGAATTTGTTCTATTTTACTATGCGAGAATTAACTTGCTGAAGAAACTAGCTTTGCACATACCTCGGTTGTGGCTTCAGCTGGCGGCGTAACTCGGCCAATATTCGGCTATTTCTTCCAACTTATTCACACTCATAGCAATTAGAGACTAAGTTACATCAATATTACGGAAAATACCTACTTTGAATATATATATAGCCAAACCTTGACTAATAAAAAACAGCCAAAAACTTCGCTATTTCTCGCGGAAGTCAGGAAAGGGAGAAATGCTCACTTTAGGGCTAGGAGTATATTGACATTAATTTGGAGAAATTCCACTTACCTTAGCTCCGTAGGACGACGGTTCATCGCGGAATTTCACGAAGCAAACTCCTTGAGGGAATGCTCTAGGCAGCTTAATACTTCACTACCCAAGATTAATTCAAGTTTGAATTTTAACGTTTAATAGCGTAAATAGAAGGAATCTCAAGGGAAACCCTCGTACCCTCTTTGTTTCGATTGCTCTCTTGAAATTATTGATAATTATCACAAAAAAAAACTGAAGTGAGGCTTATATAGTTGAGGCTGGACCTCACCTCGTGACACGCCGGCCAGCCGCCGGAGTGAGCCCTCCGTGACACGTTGGCCATCGCGGAGGAGTGCGCCCGGCCTCCTCTTGCGATGGTTGGATGTGGCGCTTGTCGATCTTTCCCGGGCCTTTTTCTAGCATGTGTGGCATTCCAAAACTCTTAACCAACATGCGAGTAGGCCTTCTAAATATCCAATAATTTACGGTGTAACATCCTCCCCCTTTAAGACGTGGGCCTCGAATGTAAACTTCTTCTTAAAAGAATTTTAACTTACTTGACTTGTTCTAGAAAATTTTCGGCGAGTTTTTCCTGTAATATGGACTATCTCAAAAATCACGAAAAGCACTTGAGAAAAGTCGGAAATACGGGGTACTCCACACAACACTAGTATTCATCACAAAAGGCAACTATTTTAATTTATTCACATAATAAGGTAATTCATAAAACAACAATACTAACGTACCTACGGGCGATTAAGTAAGGCAGTTGAGGATATATCAGGCTTTCATATCTTCCTCTTTGCTTCCCAAGTCATCTCCTCTCAGAGTTCTGTTATGCCATAATACTTTGATAGAAGCAATATCTTTAGTTTTCAGCTTTGCGAATCTACCTGTCTAGTATGACTCACGGAACCTCTTCTTAAGCAAGCTCTTTCGTAGCTGGACATCACGAACTAGGACAACTGCGGAGGGTCTCCTATATACTTCATCAGCATGGACCCGTGGAAAACTGGATGGCGAGACTCTAATTCTAGAGGCAAGTTCAACTCATTGCCACTTGGCCTATTCTTCGACAATCTGATAAGGCCCAACAAATCTCGGGTTGAGTTTGCAGCTTTCTTCTTGAATCTCATCACCCCTTTCATTGGAGAAACTTTCAAAAACACCCAGTCATTCACATTAAATTCTAGGTTTTACTGCGTGCTTTGTGACATACGATTTACAGGCTACGGCGATCGATAGGCGTTCTACGATAAGCTTTACCTTTTCCTACAGTGATGAATAATATCCAGCCCAATCAGCGGCGCACGACTCTCCTAATTCGAAACCAGCCAGCGACAGTCTACATTTTCGCCCATACAATGCCTCATAGGGGCGCCATACGAGATAAATTTGAGTGATAACTATTATTATAAACTCAATAAGTGGTAGGTGCTCATCCCGGCTACCTCCAAAGTCAACACACAAGCTCATAACATATCTTCGAGCGTACGAATAGTGCGTTACGCACGCCCATCGTACGAGGGTGGAATCTTTGTGCTCAAATTGTCTGTGTTCAGGCCTTTAAATGATTGCCAAAATTTAGATTTGTAAATTGCGCCCTACATGCGATAATGGATATTGGAACACCGTGCGGTCTGACTATTTCTCCGATATACAACTCAACATAATCTTTAATGGAGAAGGTAACCCCCTTTGGCGAGAAAATGGGGGCGTCTTGTCGATGCATTAAAATTACCCAATCGAGTCATTTCTATGTACAGTACGGGGTGATCCTGCTACAAAATCCATATTTGTGCTTCCCACTTCCAAGAGGCACAACTATGTCTTGATTCAATACGCACGGTTTTACGGTGTTCCGCTTTTATTCTTGTGATTGGTGGGCTACAAATTACTTGCTATTTCCCTCTTCCTTACTTGGACACCCGGTAGATTCCTTTGATATCGTGGTACAATTTCGTCACGCCTGGGTGGATAGAATAGCGGGCGTAATGTACCTCGCTCATAATGCGCTGGCGAAGCCACCTTATTATCACGGAACACAAAGGGCGTCTTTACATCGCAACACTTCATCCTCGATTACAATCAAGGCGCTTTTCCTTCTTTGAACTACGTCTTTAGGTGGGCAGGTCGAGGGATCCTCACTCTTGCCGTTCCTTTACCTCCACAACGAATGACGACACTCCGGTGTTCTGAATTACCGCTATGTTTTCCTCTGTTTCTACTACCCGAACAGCTAAACTAGCTAGCTGGTGTATTTCTCTGGCCAACTCTCGCTGCTTGGGTATGGCAAGTACTCCAAACTCCCCATAGGTGCATCTGCTACTACATTGGCTCTTCTGGGTGATACAAAATATTTACATCTTAATCTTTCAGCAATTCCAACTAGGCCATTACTTAGTAAATTCAACTCTCTCTGAGTGAAGGTATCTTGTGAGCTCTTATGATCAATGAAAATATCCACACTTGGACACCCCTACAAGTATGTCTCCCATATATCTTCAAGGCGTGGATCTTTGCGGCTGGTTCCGAGGTCATGGGTAGGATATTCTTTTCGTGTTTCCTCGAGTACATGCGGAAGCATAAGCAAAATACTTTATCATCTTGCATCAACACACATCCTAACCCAATACCCGACGTCACAATAAACTACCAACCCTCTGTACCTTCTGTCAATGCTAGTGCTTGGGGGGCGGAGGTCAACCTAACTTTTAATTCCTAGAAACTACTGCTCATATGCCTCAGTCCACTAAAACTTTAGCCTTTTGCGTCGGCTTAATTGTGCCACTATGGTGGAAGTCCTCCAGCAAATCTATGTAGTACCATGCTAATCCCGAGAAAACTACGGACTTCGGTCGGAGTGGTCGTGCAGGCCACATTTTTCTTACTTCTATTTTATGTGTGTCTACTGTATACTGCGTTCGACACGATGTGCCCCAAGAATGCCTAAAGTTCAGCCAAAATTGACACTTAGAGAACTTGGCATACGGTGACGGTCCACGAGAATCTGGAGCCTTTGTTCGCAAATGATCACGGTGAATTACGCCTCTGGCGAGCCGTTATATCGTCGATAACACTATCCACGACGAGGTCCGGTATGGTACGAAAATGCTGTTCATCGGGTCCATGAATACTTGTGGGGCATTTGTCGGCCTAAAGGACATGAATAGGAATTCCAAATGGCACCGTATCAGGTCACTGAAGGCAATCTTCGGAATGTCCCTTTCATGAACTTGAGCATTGATATCCGAGCCAATGCGTCAATCTTGGAGAAATATCTACCCCACATGGCCCAGTCAAACAAATCATCTATTAAGGAAGAGGATACTTATTCTTGGCTATGGCGATAGGCCGCAAGTGTACGGGTTGTACAAGTAATATAGTGGCGCACCAGAACGGAATGTCGAACCCACGGGGGACTGAACAAATTAAAAGCCTTCTTAGTGTTAATTTACTATAACTCTAATAATAAGACAACGTGTAAAGAAAAGTTTTATATTTGCAAACTATTTTTATACTAAAGTAGAATATTTGTACAATTGTAGTACGAACTATGAATGTGAGCGTGCGAGCTACAAAGAACATGTAAACAAACTAACTGTCGATATACATGGTTTATCTTTTCCCAGGTTGCTAGTCGGAACTTATGCCTATAGTTAAAACTCTCGTGACTACTTAACTTGAGAATCATGAACCTTCCACCTACATTTACGCCCAGTAAGAAGAAATTCATGTTCTAGCCATACAAAACCGATTCCACACCCAAGATCACATAAGGCCATTTTGAACACACACAACCCAACAATTTTCCCAAACCAAGAAAAGATCATATCCTATTAATTCACAACTTTCCGATTTCTTGCCCTCTCGGGTGAATCGGACTTTTAGTTTACATTAGCATTGGCCCGAGATATTAGCATTAGTAAGAACAAGAATTAAATAGAACAACCATAGAAAAGATGAAACAACCGGATAATCAACAATTATATTTCAATACAATAGTTCATAACCTCAGCAAGAAGAGTTGTACTCATTTGTGGATTGAACATACGTTAAATGAATGGAAATCATGCAAACAATTGAAAGAAAGAAGAAAGGGATAGAGAAAACCTAAGAATTTTCGTCCTCAAAGCTTTGTAACCCGTTCTTGCTCCACCAAGTCAGAATATATGAAAATAAACCTAAGTGTGCTATTTATAATAGTAGGAATTTGTCCCGGAATAACAAGCAACGTGTCACGGAGTGCAACGTGGGCCATTGCCTCCGTGACACGGCCCAAGCACACCTGGAGGCCTTCTTGGAAATCATAGAAAATCGGCGCGGCACCTTGCCGCGTTGGCGTGGCAGCTGCTTGGGGCAGCGCGTTGCACCCCAGCAATTCGCGGAGCCACCTTTGCCGTGGCACGTTGCCAATGCGGCGGGGAGGCTGTCTTGGGCAACCTGCCGTGGCCACGTTACGTGCGCGGGTAAGAACATTTTGGACCTCCTCTTATCGCCGTTTGCGTGTTTATTCCCGTCTCCAAGCCTCTACTTCACCAACTCATGGATTAGCTCCTCAAAAAATCATCAAAACCTACACAACAACGACTAATCATGTTGGTTAGTATAAAATCACACTTTCCTACAATTTACATGAGAATATACACACATTGTTGGATAAACAAGGCGAAAGTGATGCATTTGAGTATCGATTTGGCATATAAATATTCACGATCACCTACCCCACACTTAAAATCTTGTTCGTCCTCGGAACAACCCTTTTATCTCATGTAAATGAAGATTCACACATAACTAATCTAGCAAGATAATTCAAATTACGGCTATGATGATTATTTAAGATACAAGCTAAAATAAAGCATGCACGTTTTGATCAATGAAATGAAATACAACTATGTTAAGACACTTAACCTCGAATCGACTCTCACTTTCGAAGCAAACTCATGCAAAATCAACTGATTAAGAGATCCCACATGAACTATATCTTCATTAAACATGTGCCCTCACGGAAGATAGTTACCCAATTTCACACCTTGAAACACTTTTATATCACAACATGTGTGGGTACATAAATAGATTTCACTCACTCTCTAGAGGATTCACATGCACCATGTAATGACCATAAGCTTTGCCCTTAGTGTTGTACTCCACTAATTTGAGGATGTACAGTGTAGATCCCGATTAGGACTTTTAGGTTGTAATGTACTCGAGGTGTAGGTAGGCCACTATTGTGATCATTAATGACTATCTTCCCTAAGCGCTTTCAATACATCACGGCCTCATTGCAAACTTCCTTTCCCTTACTTCACCTTTTATCCTTGGTAGTTTCCTTTTTCCTCTTTTACTTTCCCATTTCTTTTAGGCCTTTTTAGCTCATTAGTAAGGAGTTGTATAAATAATTTTCATTCATTTGTTTCTTACTCCTTACTAATAATCAACTCCCCATTACCCAAGTGCACCTTTGACCTTTCTCACTTTTCACAACTTCCACTTATCCTTTTTTTCATTCTTTCACTCCTTTCCTCTTTGATTTTCTTCTTTCGGCGCTCGAGTTTTGGATCCAAATTCCGGAGCTAATGAAATAAAAATGGTTAAGCTTATGTTGCAGCTATCAAAGAATAGGCTCAAGGCTCAATGGGGCTGACTAGGATTAATATTACAAGGTAGGTAAAACGAGGATAAAGATTGAGTTACTTCAAAGAAATGCCTAAATCATCTCCTACAATTTACATCCTTCATTTCATTTTATAAACAGACCAGGCAAGTTCTAGACAATCCATAATAGCCTGAATACTCAAAACCTTACCTCATTGCACATGCTCAATTCAAGACACATTCGAGACTCTTACTCAACTAATCACAAGAATTTTAAATTAAGCTTCACTCATCTTGAGTCAAATTCAAGAGCCTAAGATTCTCAAACAAAGTTGTACATTTACATGCTTCAACACTACATATACTTGCATCTTACAATCATATATAGCACAAAATAAGAATATCAAGCATCAACTAGCTATGAGCTTACAAAAAAAACCAAAAACCTATTGACTAATTTTCCTCAAGGCGGTCGTCATCCATCATCGTGGGAAACAGTCCCTAACTACAGCTAAAACATTATATACAGACAAGTAAAAATAAAAAATAAAAATTTTATTTTTTTTCGGTTCAAAGACCCCGTCGGAAAAGAACCGACAAGAAAAACCAGCGAGTGATGAAGTCATGCTTAACTCACAAAAATTTTCAACTTTTTCTCCTTTTTCACACAAGCATTACATTCACCAACAATTTATTTAAGCACAAAAATTTGAAATTTCCTTGAAATTCCCTCACCCCACACTTAAATCATGCTATGTCCTCTTAGCAACAGTTAGCATTTAAAGAGGGTGAAATACTCCTGAGGCTTTAGGCCTAGCGAACAACATGGTTTCCCTTCCACTTTACCTTGGTGGGTGTTCGACCCCACACTTTTTCTCTTCCATGCTTGTTAGCTTCCTCCTCCAAGGGTACTCGAGACTTCCCCTCCATCGTGTAACTTTCCTGCAAAAACAACAAAAGATGAAAAGTAAATAAAATCAGCAGTAAAAATGCACGAAATTAAAATGGTACCCGTGGTACCCTTGGGTTACCCTCCCAAGCGACGCCTAATTTTACGTCGCGGCACGACGCATTATACCACCGCTTTTTCCTCCGCCTTGAGGATATGAATCTCACCCTAATTTCTTCTCTAATTTTCTTTTATGCTCCGGGGTGGTGGTGAAAAAATTGTAAGGGTCAAGAAGTAGATATGCAGCCTTTGGCGTTTATTGGCCCACTTGCGTAAGTGAAACCATTACGTCTGTCGGCTCGGCAAATTTCAGAATATATGGGACTTAAAGTCCTCCCTCTTGACATTTCTCCTAAGCTCGGAAGACTCTATTTCTATGTCGTCAACCAAACTTAAGGTAGAAAATTCTTGGTAAGGTCCCATGCACCTTGGTTACAGCGCAATGCAATTGACCCCCTTACTTGTATACCTCTTCTCCGCATCAACATCTATCTCTCTAGTATTGTCTAATGGGGAATACTCTATCTCTTCTCCCTTTGAGCAGGGTTTCTACAGAAGTATGAGCTCCTCACGGGGACACTCCAGAGGTTCTAAATGTCGGGCTTCATCTGAAAATTCACCCTTGTCTTCCTCTTGTAACTCCTCTTGAATATTGCCTACAATTTGTCACTTGCAATTTGTCTAGAAGCTTATTTTTCAAACAATCATCTCCGTGAATTTAAAGCTCATCCTTTTTAGAACCTCTGCATTCTCCTCTTCTTGACTTATCAATGTTGCCACCGTCTCCTTCATTGCTTCTGATTGCTCAAGGAGTTGTTTCGGCATATGGCTAATCGGTCTTGGCGTCCCAAATCCTCATTTTCGGCATGCTGTGTTCATCGAAAACAACAGAAGGGTCATAGTAGGGGTTCGGGAAGGGGAGTATGCATTCGGACAGCCATCCCAATGGCCATCTTGACCACCACATATTTTGCATGTGTTACAATGTTGCCACCGGTGGTGTTCTCCGAAGCCGAGAAAAGGTTCGTCAAAATATGAATATTCACCATTTAAACATAAACTTAAATCAATCAAACACAAAAATTTAAAAATACAAAAAAAATAAAAAATTAAAAAAATAAATCAAAAACACGTTGTCAACGCTTATATAGAATTCGTTAGCTTTAACACTTAGGAAATTTTTTACCAATTGCCGGTCCAAGCAGCACGGCGCCAAAAGCTTGATGAGCCCGCAAGTGTACGGGTTGTACAAGTAATATAGTGGCCCTTTTTAAGAACCGGAATGCGAACCCACAGGGGGCCGGGCTACGAGGTAAAACCTTCTTAGTGTTAATTTACTATGACTCTAATAATGAAGACAACAGTGTAAAAAAATGTTTTATATTTTGGAAACTTTTTATACTAAAGTAGAATATTTGTACAATTAGTACGAACTATGAATGTGAGCATCTTGAGGCTACAAAGAACATGTAAAGAAACTAACTATCGATATGCATGGTTTATCTTTCCCCAGGTTGCTAGTCGGAACTTATGCCTTCAGATTAAAACTCTCGTATTTAGCCCAACTTAAGAATCATGAACCTTCCACCTACATTTACGAGATAAGAATTCATGTTCAAGCCATACAAAACCGATTCCACATGACTAATACGACTGTCAGGTATATTTCTATCACGAAGGTAAATCCAATTCCCAATTTTCCCAAACCAAGAACAGATCATATCCTATTAATTCACAACTTTCCAGTTTCTTGCCCTCTCGGGTGAAATCGGACTTTTGGATTTACATTAACATTGGCCAGATATTAACGTAGTAAGAACAAGAATTAAATAGAACAGCCATAGAAGAAAAGATGAAACAACCAGATAATCAACAATTATATTTCAATACAATAGTTCATAACCTCAGCAAGAAAGGGATTTAGCCACTGATTTGTGGATTGAACATCGTTAAATGAATGGAAATCATGCAAACAATTGAAAGAAAGAAGAAAGGGATAGAGAAAACCTAAAATTTTCGTCCTCAAACTGCACCTTAACCCGCTTCTTGCTCCACCAAGTCAGAATAGTAAAAATAAACCTAAGTGTGCTATTATAATAGTAGGAATTTGTCAGGAATAACAAGCAACGTGTCACGGTTGCAACGTGGAGCATTGCCTCAGTGACACGGCCCAAACACGGAGGCCTTACGGAAATCGCCGAAAATCGGCCACAGGCAGCACCACCCCCGTTGGCATTGTGGCTTGCGCTCTTGAGGCGTGGCGTTGCACACCCCCTTGGTCGCGGAGCCACGCTAGTGGCACGTTGCCAATAATGCGGCGGGGGCTGTCTTGGGCGGCACACTTTTGCCGTGGCACGATTACCGGCCGCGAGTGAAACATTTTGGACCTCCTCTTGTCGCCCCGTTTGCGTGTTTATTCCGTCTCCAAGCCTCTACTTCACCAACTCATGGATTAGCTCCTCAAAAATCATCAAAAACCTACAAAACAACGACTAATCATGTTGGTTAGTATAAAATCACACTTCCTATAATTTACATGAGAATATACACACATTGTTGGATAAACAAGGAGAAAGTGATGCATTTGAGTATCGATTTGGCATATAAATATTCCCCTGATCATTAACCTTATTCAGTGTAATCTATACACATGCGGAGTGACCCATCCTTCTTTCTCTCACAAATAGAGCGGGCGCACCCCAAGGTGAAGTGCTCGGCATGATAAAGCCCTTATATAATAGATCTTTGTTGCTCCTTTAATTCTCTTAGTTCGGCGGGAGCCATACGATACGGAGGAATTGATATGGACCGAGTGCACAGTAGCAAATCAATTGCAAAATCTATTTCTCTTTTGGAGGAATACTAGGTAGCTCATATGGAAATACATCGGGGAATTCATTAACATTTGGAGCAATTTGAGGTCGGAGGCTCTACCCGAACATCGGACTCGACTATGTGGTAAATGCATCCCTTAGCTATCAACTTCCTCTTTAAGGTAGGGAAATAAACCTACCTTTTAGCGTGGCTATCTTGTCTTTCCACTCTCGTCTTTTGCTTCCCCTTGAAAGTGGAATCGGACCGTCTTGGTCTGACATTCACCACATTGGCATAGCATGACACTAACCAATCCATACCCATAATGGCATCGAAATCAATCATTCTAACTCTACCAGATCTACTGTAGTCGATGATGACCAACCTCTTGTACACCTCGATAAACCCTTCGGCTATAATGGAGTCATAAATGGTGTAGATCTTGAGGTTCTTTGAAGCAATACAGTGCAACCGCCCAACTTTCGAGCAACAAATGGGGTAATGTAGAATGGAGTAGATCTGGATCCAATCAATACATAAGCAAGGTGTGAGAAAATAGTCATCATACCATTGCCACATGTTTGGAGACGCCTGAATCCTGCCTCCCCAGTAATGCATAGGTACGACTTGGGCTGGTACCTGAAACTAGGAGCCCTGGTCTGCCTCGGTCTTTTGTTGGACTTGAGGGCTACGCCCGCCGAGGCTTCCACCGGGCTCGCGGCCTGCTGGCGCCACTGTCACGATTATCTCGGCTACCACGACCCTATTTGGGCAGTCTCTCATCATGTGACCCTCTGTAGCATATATAACTTACAGGTGGAGCCATATCAACAAGCTCCAGTGTGGGGTTGACTTCAAATAGGGCAAGGTGGGGGTGTGTACCTACTTTGCTCTGCCCCCTGTGAGGTGAATCTACCATTCAGGAAGCTATTCATCGGACTCGGTGTCCTCTGCCTGTTGAATCTACCCCTCTCTAACATTGTGATGGAGGTGGGGTCTAGGTGGCTATCTAACGGCTATGACCTAGGTCCTCTCACGAATCTCCCTGCGTATTTCATCGTGATCTATCCCACTGTGTGTTCTGATTTATTCATTTGCTATCTTGTTGCCGCTATCTAGGCCCTAAATAGTCTAAGGCAACGACACACTTTTTAACAATATCATATCCTCCCTTGAGCGTAGCTGTCATGCATGCCTCAATATATTCTAGTTCAAACCCATAATAGATCGGTGGACTCTAGATGGCATGGTGTCCAGAAGAAATTTCAGGGCATAGTGGGCCCAAGGAATCAAGCTGCGGGGGCATATTCACATTCCTCACTCCCCCTGCTCCAAATGTAAACTAATCCATCGACTTTGTCGGTTCCGTGTGAATAACGGTCGGGAAGGCCTACGAAAAGGCTGGACCGGGTGGGGAGGAGGACAACATCTCTCCTCGGGACCTTTCTCAACTTTCATACCACAACACAACAATATCCCATAGCCGAAATACCGCTAGCTCAAGTGATTATGTAGATGTCACATGCATGACCAGAAAGATTCTCTGCATCCCTGGTCTAGGAAATCACAGGGGTCCTACTGCACGATCCGACCACATTAGCTGGCAGGGGACCCTGTGCCAAGATCTCTGTGCCACTCGAACTGCCAGTCCACACGATGACTCTCTTTTGTTACGGGTGGCCTTGTTGTGAGAGTGGCTAGCCATCATTTATGCCAACATAACTCTTTTGCCCGAATTTCATTCGGATGGTATGGAGTACGAAGCTGTCGGAGCGGTTTCGTCTACAGTGGCTCTAGTGAGGTGGGAATTTGTGCTTGAGAAGGTCGTGATGATGCCTCTTGTGTCGCCCTCGGCGGATCGAGTGAGTTCTAGTCGAGTGAGGCATCTGCTTCAGTACCTTCTCCTCTTGCGGTATCTAGTCTTACACCTTTGACGGGGTACCGGCAGTACTTGCCATTTTAATCTATAAAAAAAAAGTATTATAAGTTTTAGGGACTCGACCTATATTATGCTTGCTCTATATAGTGAGTATGAAGAAAGAGTAACCATCCTATTATTATGCCTTGCGGCCTCCCACATGCCTATGGTATGTGGTGCACAAAACATCCATAGACAAGACTCTACTTAGCACGACTTGCAAACTCCAGGACACGACCTGCTACGATACCAAGTTTGTCACGCCACACTTAAGAGCATGGCGTGGCACCTGGTGCCCTACTGGAACCTGGGCCCTGCTTGGTTCATTTGGAGCCTAAGAACTTCGGTGCCGAGGCTGGCTCTAACTCTAGATTCAAGAAAATGGCGAGCTATATAGCATTTGTAAATACGACCTCAGGCCGTCTAGGCCTATAGCCACTGTAAACGGCGGCTACCCGAACAAGCGAATCAATAGGAACCTATGCGGGCAAACAAGACCACCATGCTTTGTCTAGTTATTTTTGAATTAAGAAAACAAGTGCTACAAGCTACCCATGACCAACAAGATCACTACTACCAACAGATAAGGCCCCACAGAGCCATCATAAACAAGCTAAAACATACACACAACCTCACGGCCGGTACAACCCCAACCACAGGGAATATACAATGCACGAAGCCTCTAAGAATACATTAAGATGGTGGGTTGGGACCGAGCCTACCCATACTATACAACAAAGAAAAGGAATAAACCTCTAGCTATCTAGCTCGGGATGACGGGCGATGACTCTATGTCTTTAGTGGAATTACGAGGATTGACTCCTCGTATGAGTACACAACGGGCAAGTAATGCGCGCCCCCAAACGGGCGTCGGTACCCACTTGTGCAGTATACCCAAAGCAAACTGAACATAGCGAAGATAAACGATGGCGGTGATTCTTGAAATGAGAGGATAGCTAAAGCTATGCTGGAATAGTAGAATGCGTACAGGAGCTTAAGCTGTACTAGAAGATAAGAATCATACATGTCGATGTGGCGTCTGCTATTTATCAACTTATTATTGTATGCTATATATATATATATAGCATGCAACCTTATACCATCCTTTATCGCCGGAGTTGCCAATCAACATACGTCTATACCTACCGGGTCAAACCATCCAAAAAATAAATTCACTCCACTCACCTAATAACTACGAGCATCCGCCCAGGCCCCATGGGTATGCAACATGGGCTCTCTGGGCTCTTGACTATAGCGTCTGAGTCGGAGGACTCACATAGCCTTGTCCCGAGATGCGCGTATCACATGGTGTAATCGTACTTGCAGGCGCAAGCGCTCGGCGAGTGTGCTATATCTTCGTCCCGGCTGCTATGGGGAATCTTTGCATCCCATCTTAGATCCCCTACTGCGGATGGCATGCCACTCCTTGGGTGATGTATCCTCTCACCTTTGGCGGGAGAGTCGACACAACTATTAAACCTAGGGCAGTAAGGAAGCTCTAAGGGTGCCCATATCACAAACAAGTCTCAACAAGCCCATGATGTCGGTTATGACATGTATATTAAATATGCGAATTCTATCCATATTGCGATATTCTATTCTGAATCTCTTCCTGAATTAAACCAAATCTAATACTGAGTTGTGTTGAATGCAGGATAGATCTTTGGCGTCGATCTTTGATTTCTTGACTTTTATTCTCGATATGACATAATAATACAAACATACTTAATACTCGGCTTACGGAACTTCCTTCGAGAATTTGTTCCTATTTTCTATACGGAATTACTAACTTGCTTTGAAGAAACTAGCTTTACATACCTCGGTTATCGGCTTGACTAACTAGTGTAACTCGGCCCAATATTCAACTATTTCTTCCAGCGTATTCACATTCATAGAAATTAGAACTAAATTCATCAATATTCTGAAAGAAAATACTACTTTGAATATATATATATAGCCCAAACTTTGACTTATCGAAAAACGGCCGAAAACTCGCTATTTCTCGGAAGTCGAGGAAGGGAAGAAATGCTACACTTTAGGGCTAGGAGTATATTGACATTAATTTGGAGCAATTCCACTTACCTTAGCTCGGTAGGAAGACGGTTCGTCGACCAATTTCACGAAACTAACTCTGCCGGGGAATGCTCCCGGCAGCTTTATGCTTCACTACCCAAGATTAATTCGAGTTTGGAACGCGTATAATGGCGTAATCAGACGGAATCTCAAGAAATCCCTCGTACCCTATGTTTCTGGTTGCTCTCTGGAAATTATTGATAATTATCTAAAAAAACCAAAGTGGGGGCTTATATAGTTGAGAAATTTGGACCTCACCTCAGTATTGCATGACCAACATGAGTGAGCCCTCCGTGACATATTGGCCATCACGGAGGGTGCACTTGACCTCCTCTTGCGATGGTTTGGCGTGACGCTTATGCAGAATTCTTTCCCGAGCCTTTTTCTACATGTGTGGCATTCCAAAACTCTTAACCAACATGCGAGTAGGCCATCTAAATGTCAAGAATTTATGAGGTGTAACAAATGGTAGGAGAATTTGGAAATGGAAAGGCCACGAGGATGGCGACGGAAACGGGCACTAGAAGGCCCCACCAATTCGGGAGCACTATACATGTTTGGTTTCCCATCTTTGAGTTTCGGAGTATCTATTGGATGCTCGTTCGGGCTTTGACCACTTAGGTTAATCGGTAGGAAGTTGCACATGTTCACTTAAAATGGCAATGCGGCGACAACTCGAGTCGAGGGGATTTCTTGAGAATGAACCCGCGAGTTTCTTGGGTCAAAAGTAGATGAGGACCCGCATGAATTCATCTATGAGATTCTAAGATCACCTAGATCATGGGGGTGTGAATGGGGAGTGTGTTGATTTGGCCTCTTATCGAGGTGAAGGGGTTGCACATATCTGGTTTAACGGTGGAAAGATAGTAGGTGGTGGCGAGGCCGAGGCCTATTGGGTAGGGAAAAGTTTCATGCGGCCTTTTTGGACCGGTTCTTCCCTTGTGAGATGAGGGAGTGAAGGCGACAGTTTGTAAATGCGAAGCGGGTGACATATCGGTTCGGGTGCATGCTAGAGTTCTCCGCTTATCCAAGTATGCACTAGAGTTAGTGACCAGAACTGGAGGGCTTGGGTAGGCCGATTTATGCATAGAGTGGCGGACTACTGGATAAGGACTGTAGTATCGCCATGATGCATCTAGACATAGATTTTCCCCGCATAGTGTAGCATTCCCATCAGATGGAGATAGTGTATGGGAGGCGGAGAGAGGCTAGAGGCTAGGATAGACAATTATGGGTTTCTCAGCCTAGATCGGGGGGTGGACAACGCCAACGGAGTCTCATCACGGGTCTTTTGCTCCAACACCATCATCGCTAGTACACCATCTAGATCATGAGCGAATCGGAAGATGGGCTTGATTCGAGGGACCGGATATGTCACAACACGAGGTTCACACCCTAGTCGCCCAACACGGGACAGGAACCCGAGCTCAAGTCGACCCATGGCATAACCGTAGCATCTCATGACAATATAAATAATAAGCAGCGTGATAAGCAGAAGCCAATTGCAAGAGTCTAAATAAGAATAAAAAATACAATTATCGCAACACTACGATACAACGTTGAGTCGATCTAGTCTAGTCGATAGACTCTTTGAGCTTGATAAGTTCTTTGGGATAAACCCCAACTAACTCTAAATAAAGCCCAGGAAACATAAAGAAAGCATAAACATAAATCACGTCCTCGGGAGATGAGACCTCTGCGCGGCGGGTGAGAGGGAAGGAAGCGAATCTAACCACAAGGATGGTCTGGAGACATGAATATATATCTGAGATGATATAGCACAAAAGAGATGCGGTTGTTACTTGGAATGTGCGAGCATGTGGGATAACAAAATAATTAAATATACAAATATACGATAAGGAATTAACCAAGTACATCAACGTAATTGATTAATATGCCATTATCCTCTTATGATTCACATACAAATATATATACATGAAACTTTCCTTTAGATCTAACTTTAGGACACATCATCGAACTCATGCATACGGGTTAAGTTACGAACGTTTAATAAGAGTTGAATCTGAAACTAACATCACCTGCTTTGTACTAGATCAACACATTGACAATTCGAGTCGATTATCATCATATTAAATTTTTATAATCCCAGTATGAATCATATAGGAACTTAATCATGTTGATAACATCACTAAGGGAGTCATTCTCGACTAGGGAGAAACCAAGCGGAACTAAGGAGTCACTCTGCTATGGAGGATCCCGGCGGTCTAGGAGTCATTCTTTGCTATGGAGGATCCCGACTGAACTGAGTCACTCTGCGCTATGGAGGATCCCGGGCGAGACTGAAGTCACTCTGCTATATGGAGGATCGAATGAAGCTTGGGGAGTCACTTTCTACATTGCTATGGAGGATCGATTGAACCAAGGAAACATTCTCGGCTATGGAGAGTCCACCTGGCAAAATAGAACATAGGAGTACTCATCGAGCATCACATCTAGGCTATGCTACTACAACTAGCTAGAAACATAAACATACACTACTTTCATCCTACAACATTCATTTGGAAGGACGGGGGCTACTTTCTACTAACCTTAAGCCCAACATTCGATAATATCGGTTGCATGCTTTATCATCATAATTCATATCATCATAGAGCCACGTAGGTATTTTTAAACATCTTACATTAGTGAGTAGCTATAGATTCACATCATGCATTATACTTCCACCTCATTAAATTCTGGCTTCATATTATTTAACATGTATCTTAAGTCATTCATGATCCATAGATCCAATTCGTATCTTAACATGATACGTTGTTTCATATATTCTAGATTTTGAGGAAGCCATATACTTGACTTATAACTTATACGGTACAAAAATATTATGGTAGAAACATACATTTCATTTCATAAAACCCATTTTAAATTTACTTCAATTCATGAGAAGGATGCATTAATTAGGTCATTACCATAACTTTACCTTATATCCAATCAGTTTGCATTGAAAGCGCAAGAAACATGCATATTTCACTCTCAATTATTCAAGCCCATGAACTCTAATTTCTTCTTAGCATGTATATCAATGGTGCATTCAAGTTCTTAGGGTTAATCATGATCTTCATATTTAAGCTTATGAGTGAAAGAAATTACAATAACTAGGTGAATAGTAATAAAGCCTCATTCGAAGTTCAAGCCATTTATGAAGAACATACTATAACCCCACATTTTTCATCACCCAAGACACAATTAAAGGTAACCCACTTATTTCACATCGTAATCAACTCATAATCATATTAGGCCTTGGAATTTAGAGAATAATAGAGGAATTCACCATCAATTCAAAAACCCTAAGTAATGCTCTTCTAGGATAATTGAAATTGGGCTTTTTGATAAAAACATTTTGGGAGCAAGGATGGAAGATTATCCTTGTTGAAAAAACCGCGCCACCTACTTCAAAGAATTCCCTACTTGCACTTGACCTTGAAGCTTTTGGAAAAATCCTTTGAAATCCCTTGAGCCTTGGGAGAGAGAGGAAGAAGGTTTGGGGAGATTGTTTCATGAAGAATGAGGTTTAGGATAGATATCCCCTTTAAAACGTCATACTAAGCTCAAAATGACACGTTTTAGAAGTTAAGCATAGGAGTTCACGAAATGCCTGAACGTAGGAAAATGTCACCATGCCGAGTCCCACGAGAGACTCCACGGGTTGTGGGGACGGCTGATGACCGTGGGGACAACTCGTGGGTACAGATACTGCCGCTCTTCCGGCTCTTCTCTCCCAATGGATCACTTGATGAGTCATCGGGTGAGAGATGACTCGTCCCCTCACCCATCATCACCATTGTCTCGTACATCCTTGACTTCCACCCTTCACTCGACGTCCGGCTGTGGTCGTTGCACAGGATGACTCGTTAAGTCGTCCTTGGTCCCTTTGAGCTTTCCCCTTCCTCGGCTTCTCACGGGTCAGACCATGACCCGTCAGGATCACCTAACAAGTCGTTCTCTAACTCATTTGAGGCAGAAGTTTCTCTTGGTTTTTTGTTGAGGCTCCATCTAAATCCGGTCGGCCTGAGGACTTGGAGTATTGCAATATCTCCCCCTTGGGAACATTCATCCCGAATGTTGACTAACATGTTGGAAAGGCGGGAGCGAAACCAATCAATCAATCACGGCTAAACCAATGAAGCATTAGACTTGGGCTGATCTTACTCATCCCGAAGCCCGAGTATCTAACTTTCGTCATGCATGCTATGGCACTAGAGAGACCAAAGGACATAAAAGAACATAGGACTAGATAGAACACTAAAAGAATTCTTCCCTTTAGCCCGACCCAGACTCATACGGGCGAGCCTTCGCTCTCAAGTCACTTTAGATATAGGGTTAGAATTCATAATATACGAATCGACTTCCACTAAAGGTCTCGTGAGCACGAATCCTTCATGACATCTAAACTAAGCACATACATGAATAACTTGAATTACCTTTGAGATGCTAGGCATATTCTAAAGACCGAGTTTGAGCTGATCATATTATGAAACATGAATTAACACACATAAGCATTCACAACATGAAAAATGAACCTAAAGTGTTCGCAACATAAGATCGGCTTCGCTTTACGAAGCGGTTATCTAGAACTTTCGGGAGTCCGCACATAGGGATGGTCATAACTCGGCTTCAGGCGGGCTACGAGAGAAATTATCTGGGCCTAAAGGGGTTGACATATCATGAATGTTAGGTTTAGAACTTTCCTACTATCAAATCCAAGATCCGGCTAGGCTCACATACCACCATCTCCCTATTAGCTTTAAGCCATCATTGAGCTCTTGAATATTTCTCAAGGTTGGGACTAATTCACTAACTCATAGCTCCCCCTTTCACCTCTAACCATCACAACCAATCTCATATTAACATCTATTCACATCATTCATCGACAACCTCTTCTCAACAACAACCACAAACTCCTTATTAAATACTGGGGTTCTGGGGCAAGCAACATACAAAGAGTTATGAAAGATTCACAACATACTTGTGGCCACTACGTGACTTGCCCTTATCTTGGTGTGTTATTTATGAGTATAAGAAGCGGTGCGACGAAGCGTCCACCACTTAGGCTAGATGATGCACCATGCAGAAATGGGGGCGGGCTATCGAGGAGCTACTGAAGAGATGGCTGAGGATATACACTTTCCTCGCTTTTCCCTTTGCGCAATCTTGGTGCTTATGGATAGGCGGCGTACGAGAAGCAAAGCATCCGATCTGACCATACATTCTCCCAAACGGTGCTTTTCGCGATTGGTACACATCGGATCGTAATCTCCCTTACTCTAGGTTTGTTTGGAGCAGGCGTAGAAAATCACTTAGGCATTGATTACCAACGCCCGGGAAAGTGAGCGGTGTCCACTTGGTGATCCATGGTTCAATAGAGTGGTGGTATTAGCTAGGCACAAGTCGAGGAAAGGCATTTAGGGCTTCATACTCTATGCACGATAAGAATCATGAAGAAAAGGGAACATTCCTAAAATGTCTGTAGCCTCCTCGTCATGAGTGGCGCATTTCACACACATGTAGAAGACTCTACTTAATGCAGCTTTAAGATACCCTAGGACACTCTAAACCTTTGCTGAGTGCAGTTTTCCACGACCCGAGTTTACACCCTAGTCATAACACGGGACTAGGAACCCCGAAAGGCTCCAAGTCAACCCATGGAATAATCGTAGCATCTCCTTGACAACATAAACAATCAACGATATGATTAGCGAGAAGCCAACGCAAGAGTCTAAATAAGAACCAAAAATACAATTACGGCGACACTCGTGCAACGGCGAGTCTATCTAGACTAGTCACGAAAGCCTTCCTCTTGAACACGATGAGTTGTTGGGGACAAGCCCACCAACTAACTCCTAAAATATGAAACTGGAGCACCAAAAAAGGCATAAACATAAATCACGTCCTCGGGAGATGAGGACTCACCACTAGCGATTGAGAGGAAGTAAGCGAATCTAACCATGGCCAGTCGGAGACCTAAATCTATATCATGAATCGATATAGCACAAAAGGCGTGCGGTCGGTACTTGGAATGTGCGAGCATGCGGGATATACAAATAATTAGATATACAAATATATAATAAGGAATTAACCAAGTACATCAACATAAGCTGATTAACATGCCATTATCCTCTTACGACTCACATACACACATATATAGCATGAAACTTTCCTTTAGATCTCACTTTAGGATACATCATAGAACTCATGCATACGGGTCAAGTTCGAAACGTTTAATAAAAATTGAATACGAAACTAACATCACACATTGTACTAGATCACTATTGACAACTAAGTACGATTATCATCATATTAAACTGTTATAATCGAAGTATGAATCCTTATGAAATGAATCATACTAATAGCATCACTAAAGGGATTCATTCTCTACTAGGGAGAAACCCAACGGGAACTAGGGAGTCACTCTCTTCTATGGAGGATTTCGGCGGTCTGGGAATCACTCTCGCCATGGAGGATCAGGCCCGAACTAGGAGTCACTCTACGATATGGAGGATCCCGGGGCGGAACTGAGTCACTCTACGCTATGGAGGATCCCGATTAATCTAGGGAGTCACTCTCTTCTTTGGAGGATCTGATTGAACAAAGAAACATTCTCAACTATGGAGAGTCCCTTTGGGCTGACTAGAACTTGAGGAGTACTGATCTAACATCATTTATCTGATCCTATGCTACTACGGCTAGCTAGAAACATAATCATAGGCCTTTTCATCCTACAACATTCATTTCGGAAGGATCGGGGCTACGTTTTACAAACAACAAGTCCAACATTCTTATAATATCAATTGCATGCTTTATCATCATAATTCATATCATCATGTAGAGCCACATCGGTATTTCTTCAAACATCTTACATTAGTGAGTAGCTATTGATTCACATCATGCATTATACTTCCACCTCATTAAATTTCGGCTTCATATCATTCAACATGTATCTTAAGTCATTCATGATCTATAGATCCAATTCGTATCGTAAACTTCATATGTTGTTTCATATATTCTAGATTTTATGGGAAGACATATACTTGACTCATAACTTATACATTTACAACAAGATTATGGTAGAAACATACATTTTAATTTCATAAAACTCATTTAGAGATTTATTTCAATTCTTGAGAAGGATGGATTAATTAGACCATTACCATACCTTTACCTTATATCTAATCGATTCCATCGAAAGCATAAGAAACATGCATATTTCAGTCTCAATTATTCAAGCCCATAAACTATTATTTCTTTTCAACATGTCTATCGATGGCGCATTCAAGTTCTTAGGGTTAATCATACGATCTTCCCATATTTAAACATGGGTGAAAGAAATTACAATAACTAGGTGAATAATAATAAAGCCTCATTCAAAGTTCAAGCCATTTATGAAGAACATACTATAACCCCACATTTTTCATCACCCAAAACACAATTCAAGGTAACCCACTTATTTCACATCGTAATCAACTCATAATCATATTAGGCCTTGAAATTTAGAGAATATAAGAGGCTCACTATTAAATCAAAAACTCTAAGTCATGCTCTTCTAGGATAATGGAAATTGGGCTTTTAGATAAAAATATATTTTGAGGCACATGGATGGAAGATTATCCTTGTTGAAAGACGCTCCACACCTTCGAAGAATTCCCGCTTGCACTTGACCTTGAAGCCTTTGGAAAATCCCTTGAAATCAATTGAGCCTTGGGAGAGAGGAAGAAGGTTTGGGGAAGTTGTTTGTTTCATGAAGAATGAGGTTTAGGCTAGATATCCCCTTTAAAACATCCCATACTAAGCTCAACGACACGGTTTAGAAGTTAAAAACATAGGAGTTTAAGAAATGCAATTGGAACAACGTAGAAGAAGTCACCCTGCCCGGTCCCACGAGAGACTCCACGGGTTGTGGGGACAAACAGCGACAGCTGGTGTACATTGGATGCACCCCTCTTGAGCTCTTCTTTCCCCACGAAACACTTGGTCGTCGGGTGAGCGACGACTCATCCCCCTCACTCGTCATCACCAGCGCCTCGGGACCCATCCTTGACTTCCACCCTTCACCCAATGATTGACTCAATAAGTCGTTGCTTGGAAGGATGACTCAATTAAGTCGTCCATGGTTTCTTTGAGCTTTTCCCCCTTCCTCACAGCTTCTCACGGGTCATACACGACTCGTCGAGATCATAATGAGTCGTTACATGACTCATTTTTGAAATTTTTGCTAGTTTTTCTGCGAGCTCCATCTAACCCGAGTCGATCTTGAGGACTTTTGAGGTATTACACCCAGTTAGCATGCGAATGGCGCACCATCTAAGCTGTGTAAGTCGGCAAAATCACCCGGGAAAGGTGCCTAGTTGGCTCAAACACCTATTTTGGGTGTGGCAAGCCCAGTCTGATTCGGGGATTGCCCTTCGGACGGATCGGGGCGTGAGCCCGTATGCCAGAGCGCTAGTTCGGCGGTTTAGTAGCACGTCTCCCTCCGGCGGGGCACCTCGGCTAAGTTTTAGCGGGCGGCCAGCCGGCGCGAACGAGGTTCTATGCCCTTGCGACCCGTAAGAAGCGGAGACATTACGGATGTGGTTGCGGTATGTTCTGAGTGTTTCATCTTGACGCTTATGCTTTGTTAGATACGGGGATGCCTTGTCTTTTATGATACCTTATATTGCTAGTACCTTTGGAGTCATTCCCAAATTTTTTCAAAACCATTCTTAGTCTCTAATCCCATTGGTGATTTGGTTTAGCTAGATGAGTGTATAGAAGTTGTCCGATCATAATATTGCATAAAGTCACCTCCGTAGAGCTTGTAGAGTTATCCATGATAAAACTTTTTGATATTATTCTCGGCATGGATTGGTTGTTTGCATGTTATGATTCTATGAATTTAGAACACTTTTGTGCGGTGGAGTTTCGCTTTCGGGTGAGTCGGTCTTGGAGTGGAAAAAGTAGTTAGGAATTCGGTCTGTCGTCATTTTATTTCCTATCTTAAGGACCAAATATGATTTTCAGGGTTGTGTGTACCATCTAGTTAGGGTTAAGGATATTGAGTAAAGGACCCCAACTATTCGGTTAGTTCCGGTGGTTGTGAGTATCCAAAGTATTCCCGAGATGATTTCCAGGAATCCCTCCTGAGAGGGAGATTAATTTTGTATTGACCTTCTCCCGACATGCGGCCTATATACATTCCTCCCTGAGAATGGCTCAATTTGACTAAAGGAGTTGAAGGACCTGTTAGATAAGGGTTTCATTAGATCGAGCAAGTCCCTATGGGGTGCACTAGTTCTCTTTGTTGAAACAAAGATGGTTCTCTTCGCATGTGTGTTGATTGTTGGCAATTGAACAAAGTCACCATCAAGAACAGGAATCCTCTACCTAGGATTGATGATTTATTTAGCTTGACTTTAGGGTGCCAAGTGCTTTTTAGAGATGAATCTCGAGATCCCAGGTACCATACGACTCAGAGTTCGGGGGAGAGGCGATATCTTAGGAGCTACCTTCGGGACGCGGTATGGTTAGTATGAGTTTGTAGTTATAAGTTTTGGGCTAACGAATGCCCCTGTAGCTTTTATGGACTTGATAGATAGGTGTTCATTTATACTTGGATATTTTCATGATTTTGTTTATTGACGACAACAATATACTCTCGGAGTGAGGAGGAACGCCTGCCACTCATTTGAGGTGGTGCTACGAACTCTCAAGGATCGCCAATTATATGCCAAATTCGGAAAGTGTGAGTTTGGTTGAACTTCGGTGGCATTTTTGGGCCATGGTATCCATAGAAGGAATAAAGGTGGACTCCCGGAAAATAGAAGCGGTGAAGAACTGGCCTAGATGGGGTGAGTCCTTTCGATATCAGGAGCTTTTGGGTTTAGGCGCTGCTATCGGAGGTTTGTTGAACATTTCTCATCTGTTAGCACCCTTGACCAAATCGACCTAAGAAGAAGGTGAAATTCCAATGGTTAGAGGCTTGTGTGAAGAGACTCCAAGAGTTGAAGACTTGACTTGCTTGACACGGTGTTAACTCTACCCAGTGTTGATGGGTTCGTGGTGTATTGTGATGCTTGAGGGATCGGACTAAGGTGTGTATTGATGGGCGGCAGTTATAGCATATGCCTCCGAGACAAGCCGAGTACATAGGAAGAATTGTTTGGACTCATGATCTTGGAATTAGCGCGGTGAGTATTCGCCTTGAGAATATGGTGACACTATTTATTCGGGTCCACATGGATTTGTTCGAATGTGGGCAATTTGAAACCATATATTTACGAGGCTTATGGATCAGTTATTCTATCCATCCGAGGTGCCACCAAGATGTCTTGTGACTTATTGTAAGTCTATTGGTGGAATGACATGAAGAAGGACATTGCGGAGTTTGTAGCTAAGTGTCAAACTATCAGCCAAGTGAAGGTGTTTCCCGAGAGACCGAGAGGTGTGCTTCAAGATATGGTATTCCTACTTTGAAATAGGAAGAAATCAACTTGGATATCATCACGGGAGTTGCCTCACACTCATTTATAATATGACTCTATTTGGGTGGTGGTAGATAGGTTGACCAAGGCCGCTCATTTCTACCAGTCAAAACCACGGGTCGGCGAAGCACTATACCAAACTATATATCCCAGGAGCTAGTTCGATTGCATGGGTGCCCTTGTCCATCATATCGGAGAGAGGTACTCAATTTACCTCTCAGTTTTGGAATTTTCAAAAAGGACTTGGTACTCGAGTTAAGCTCAGCATGACATTTAACTGCCAAATGGATGGTCAAACGGAGTGGGCAGTGAGACTCTCAAGAAATATTGAGAGCATGCGTTACCTCCATGGCACGTGGCGAGTGCTCCCAGCGTGCACTCCCAGTGTCACGTCGAGTGTTAGTACTCGGAACCTCAGAAGTTCTAATGAAGAGGGGTGGCGTTAGCACCGTGGCACGGAGAGCAAGGCTCAGTGACCATGCCACGTGCCACCGGTGAGGTGCGGTGCTTGGGAGGCGACTTCAGTGGGGGTGCGACCAGCCCGTGGCATGGAGGTACTCGCGATACACTCCGTTCCACGTTGCTTGTTATTCGGGGAAAAATTCTCAATGGTATAAATAACACACTTAGGTTTATTTTAAACATGCTAACTTGTTGAGCAAGAACGTGGGTTGCGGGCGGTTGAGAGGACGAAAATTCTAAGGTTATTCTCTTCCTTTTTCTCTTTAATTTCAATTGCTTGTATGGATTCTACTTGTTTGAAGATGTTTAATCCACAAATGAGTGGCTAATTCACCTGCTGCTTGAGGTTAAGGATAGTGTAGAGGAATGTAATCATTAATCATTTGATTTGCATCTTTTCTTCAATGGTTGTTCTATCCAATTCTTGTTCTTCTTGCATTAATGTTTGGCCAATGTTAATGTATATCTTAGAAATCAATTTTGATTACGAAAAGGAAAGGGGTGGACGGTCCTTGAATTGGTAGGATATGATCTTTTCTTAATTTGAGAAAATTGAAAAGATTCACGGTCGAGAATAGAAATATATCTGAAAGTCTTGTGAATCATTTATGGAATCGGTTATGTATGGCTAGAGCATGAATTCTTATATCACGAAATGTAGAATTAAGGTTTCATGATTCTTTAATTGGATAGGAGTCGAAAGATCCAATCCATAGGCAATTAATTCTTGACTAGCAACCGAAGAGAAGATTAGCTGAATTGAATTAATAAAATTAATCCTGTATGCTTGCCTTAACCTCAACTTTTTCATTGCTATTGTTAGGACTCAAATTATAACCTTGACTTAGATTCGTATTACTTAGTGATCTTAACTCATAAAACATTATTTATTTGGTTATGCTGCATTCATAGAGATATCGTTATTGTAACTCAAGTTAATTACTACCGTAGTTCGGTCCACAATGGGATCATTACTTGGCAGAAATAAAGCTACTTTACTACTTGTATGCGACCACGTGCACTTGAGTAGTTTAGGTCAAACAAGTTTTTGGCGCCGTTCTTGGGGGCCGGCAATTGGTAAGTATTTTCTTAGTGTTAGTTTACAAATTCAATATAAGTGTTGAAAACTTGATTTGCTTTTTTCTCTTACTTGAGTCTTGAATTTATTTTTCTGAACGGCAGAGATAAAGGTGGTGGATTCATTTGTAGAGCGAGAGAGCGAATTTCATTTTCCAGAGAGAGGCTCTGGAAGAAGCAGTTGCAGGCTGTGGGCAATTCGTGAGCAGCAAAAATCCACGCCCAGCAAAAAAGCGTTTATTGAGGAGACAACAGACGATGCGAGTGCAATCCACATGCAAACGTGGCACATCAGGGCATCACGGGGCTTTAAAACCAGGAAGAGTTAAACTTATGAATCTGGTACCATTATTTGCTTGCGATAGCTCAGTCCTGAGTCTCCCTCATGAAGATCCACAACATCTCAAAAACTTTTTGGAGATAAGTGACACTTACATTCCCGCCGGAGTATCATCCGACTATGTGAGGCTTACATTAATCCCGTTCTCATTATTGGGGGAAGGAAGAGGTGGTTGAAAATTTGAACCACCTGAATTCTATCACCACTTGGGATGATCTTGGAAGGAAGTTTTTGATATGATTCTTTCCATACGGGAAGACGGCCGGACTTAGAGTCGGATTTTAAGTTTCAAACGGAGAGGTGAGAATTTCTATCAAGCTTGGGAGAGGTTCAATTCAATGTTAAGGGATTGTCCTCATCATCACCAGTCTAATGATGTGTTGGAGCATACATTCATTGAGGGTTTGGAACCACATACCAAAAATTTGTTAGATTCGAGCTGGGGGCGGGCATTGGAGAAGACATATGAGGAGCTTTATACTTTGTTAAACCGTATTTCTGAGGAAATCCGAATGGAATGCGGACTCAGCACGAGGAGGAACAAAGTGGAAGGAGTATTTGAGGTGGATGTTTTTATAGCTGTGCTGACACGGATAGCTTCATTGCAAGATCAACTCAACACCCACTTTCGCGTATGAAGCTTGAATCAAGCACAAGCCCCGATCAATACGGTTCATGGTATGGTGTGAAGTATGTGGGAGTAGTTAACACTCAGTGTGTTGTGGTGCCAATCCGGACTCGGTAAATTTTGTTAGGAACGTCCAAAGGAATAATAATCAACGGTGGCAACAGTTACAACTTAAATTGGAGAAATCATCAAATTTTTCTTGGGGAGTAACAGCCATCAGGACGGAGTTCGAATCGGGCGTGTAGAGAAATCAGGGGGCATCAAAATTTTCAGTCTCTTATCTACAGAGAAACAATGCACCTCCTCCACCACCCAACAACATTGAGGATATGTTCAAAACAATTATAGCTAACCAAGCGCAAATGCGGTGATTATGTGAAATTAGCACCTGAAATGAAAAATCAGCGAGTTAGCTACAAAAGGCATTTGGAGTACCCAGTTTAGGCAGGTTAGTTTGGAGCTCAAAACACCGAGGCCCCGAGAGGGGAGGACTGCAGGAGTGTGCGGCCCAAATCCCAAGCGGAGTCAATGCGGTGACCTGAGGTGGACTACAACTTAAGGAGGTGGAACGGAAAGACCACCTCAACAATGCGAAGCGGCGGAAAAGATGGAGAACATGATGATGTGAGGGAAGGAGAAAGGCGAGTGAGGCAGAAAGACCACCACCCCATTTCCTCGGAGATTAAAAAAGCACAAGGAAGAAGCTTGCTTTAAGAAGTTCATGGAAGTCTTTGAAACGGTACCATTAATTTACCTTTAGTTGATATTTTGCAGGGAGTGTCAAAATATGCCAAATTATCAAGGACATCGTAGCAAACAAAAAGCAAGTTGCGGAGTATGCTACAGTGGCGCTTGCTGAGAAGTGCACCTCCTGAGATCGGGAAACGGAGTTGCCGACAAAGCTCAAGGATCCTGGAGCTTTACCATTCAGATTACAATTGGGCAATGTATCAGGCTCGCGGATTATGTGATTTAGGAGAAAGCATAAACTTGATGCCGACATCGGTGTTCAAGTTGGGGCACAGGCAGCCCTAGACAAACTACGTGATCTTGCATCCCTATTTGTTCTTTGGCCGGACAGGATGGCATTGTGTATGGGATGTGCTAGTGCAAGTGGGCTCCCTCATTTTCCCGATGGATTTTATTATCTTGGATTTTGGGCTAGGATGCGAAGTCCCATTTATTTTGGGACGCGTCCTTTCTTAACCTTAGGGCGCGTTGATTGATGTAGCTGCATGTCAGCTAACCATGCGAGCATATGACAAAGTACGGAGTTTTGATGTGTACAAGACTATGAAGCTACCGGCCATTTGAGGAGGCTGTCGTGATCGATGTGCTAAATCAGGAATCACTTCTTGATTGTTGACTCCACCAGGACCCATTGGAGAGAGCTTTGATAGGCTCTAATCATTTTGGAGAAAGTGCTACGTATGAGATGGTGCGAGATCTTGAAACGAGCCAAATGGTTTCCGAGGAAGAAATACTTTCAGCCATTGATGAGGTCCTTGGAACCATTGGCAAAACCATCAACTGAGGAGGCACGAAATTGGAGTTGAGGCATTGCCTCCACATCCCAGTATGTATTTTTGGGGAAGATAGGCGCAATAGCCTAGACGCCAATACATAACGCACGATTACTTAGGCAAATCCCACCTTCGGTTGGGAGGAGAACGAAGAGTACTTTATAAGTGTTTGAATACCTCTCCCTTGTAGACGCATTTAAAACCGTGAGGGGTGAGGCCCCAGTGGACAGTTCCTCCTGGCAGGCGATGCAGGGCATTATAGTGGTATCGAGCCGGTGCGGGCCGGTGGTGGGGCAAAGCTCGGCGGGGACGGAGTCACACGGGGGAGGTGACTCGGGGCAGGCGATACGTAATGCCTAGTTTATAGGCAAATCCCACATCGAGTTAGGGAGGAGAATGAAGAGTACTTTATAAGTGCTTGGATACCTCTCCCTTGTAGACGCGTTTAAAACCGTGGGGTGTGAGCCCCAAAGCGGAAAAGAGGAAATTTCTACAAAGCGACGATGCAGGATGTTACAATGACACCTTGCTAGTGAGAGAGGCACAAGTGAGAGATGCATTGGTGGTCCTCAAAGGCGGAAGAAAGCAATGGGATGGCAAATGTCGAGACATCGAAATTTAGTCCGGCTTTTTGCACACCTGATTTTTATGGAAGAAGGATCGAAGCCAGCGTACATCAGAGGAGGTTGAATTCGGTGATGAAGGAGGTAGTTAGAAAGGAGTGATCAAGTGGCTTGATGCAAGTGTGGTATATCCCATTTGAGACGGTGAATGGGTTAGTCCGGTTGAGTGTGTTCTGAAAAGAGGATGACCCGTAGTCACCAACGAAAGAATGGTGATTCCCACACACGATCACCGAGGTTGGCGAATTTGCATGGATTACAAGAAGCTCAATGAGGCCACAGGGAAAGATCATTATCATATCCCATTTATTGATCGGATATTAGACGGGTTGGAAGGTCAAGAATATTATTGTTTCCTTGATGGATATTCTGGCTATAATCAAATAGCCATAACAGGAGGATCGGGAAGACCACTTTTACATGTCCTTGTGGGACATATGCTTTCGAGCGGATGCCATTTGGTCTATGCATGCACAGCCACATTCTAGAGATGCATGATGGAGATCTTTCGATATGGTGGAAGATTTTGTTGAAAGTATTTATGGATGACTTTCTATTTTCGGTAGTGGTTTGCTACATATTTGCGGGAATCTTGACGAGTGCTAGCTCGATGCTTGAAGACTCCTAACCTTATGCTCAGGCGGTAGAAATGTCATTTTTAGTCAAGGAGGGTATCGTCCTTGGCCATAAGGTGTCATGCAAGGGGTTGGAAGTCGATCGTACAAAGATTGAAGTGATCGGCTACCACCACCGGTTTCGGTTAAGGGTGTCCGCAGTTTTCTCGGACATGCGAGGGGGTTCTCTGAGACGGTTCATCAAGAACTTCTCTAAAATTTCTTGGTAGATATGCCGGTTGCTAGAAAAGAAGTGAAGTTTGAGTTTGACAAGTTGTGTTAAAGCATTCAAGGAGCTAAAACGGAATTTGGTAGAGCGCTATTCATTTCACTAGATTGAGAGCAACCTTTTGAATTAATGTGTGATGCAACGCGTGGCTGTAGGGCTTTGTATTGGGGCAGCGGAGGAATTAAAATTTTCATTCCATTCATTATGAAAGTAAAACACTTGACGCAAAACACTTGACGCAGCCCAAGTCAATTATACAGTCACGGAAAAGGAGATGCTAGCATTGGTGTTCGCATTTGATAAATTCAGGTCTTACCTGGTGGGTACTAAAGTAGTGGTGTTACTGAACATGCAGCAATTCGGTATCTGTTTGTCAAGAAGGATGCAAAACCCAGACTAATCAGATGGATATTGTTTCTACAAGAGTTTGACCTAGAGATTCGGGACAGAAAGGGGAGCGAGAATCAAGTGGCAGATATCCTATCACGATTGGAAATCCGTTTGCATGTGAAGAAAGGTGACAGTATCAAAGAAGAGTTCCCAGATGAGAAGCTATTGGCAATAAGGGAAGTTGAAATCCCTTGGTATGCAGACATTGTGAACTTACAGGTAAGTGGAGTATACCCACCGGAGGCTACGACTCAACAAAGAAAGAAGTTGAGACATGATTGCAGGTATTACATATGGGATGAGTTGTATCTGTTTAAGCAGGGACCGGATCAAGTGATGAGACGATGCATCCCAAAGAGCCAGATTGCAGAAGTATTAAGGAGTTGTCACTCATCATTGTATGGAGGGCACCACGGAGGCGAGCAGACAGCTCACAAGGTGCTACAGTCAGGTTTCTTTTGGCCTACATTGTTAAGAGATTCTATAGAATACGTAAAAATGTGCGATAGATGTCAAAGAACAGGCACAATTGGTAGAAGATAGGAGATGCCACTACAGTAGATATTAGAGGTTGAGATTTTTGATGTATGGGGAATAGACTTCACGGGCCCGTTTCCACCGTCATTTGGTAATCATTACATCTTGGTAGCAGTTGAATATGTATCTAAGTGGGTCGAGGCAACAACTTGTCCCAGGAATGACAACAAGGTGGTGACGAAATTTGTGAAAAAGCAAATATTCACAAGGTTCGGGACACCCCGAGCTATTATCAGTGATGGAGGGGCTCATTTTGTGAATGCGAGTTTCAAGAATTTGCTAGCTAAGTATGGGGTGCGGCAAAATGTAGCAACAACATATCATCCCCAAACTAATGGGCAAGTGGAGGTGTCGAACAGAGAGATAAAGCAGATTCTACAGAAGACAGTGAATGCACAACGAGTTGATTGGTCAAGCAACCTTGATGATGCGTTGTGGGCTTATAGAACTGCATACAAGACACCCATTGGGACTTCTCCGTACAGATTGGTCTATGGAAAGGCATGTCATTTACCGGTGGAGCTGGAACATCGAGCTTTTTGGGCCGTGAGAAAGCTGAACATGGATCCGGAGCTAGCAGGGAAAAAGAGGTTGATGCAACTCAGTGAACTAGATGAGTTTCGATGGCATGCATATGGAAGTGCCAAATGCTACAAGGAGAAAACTAAAAGGTGGCACGACAGGCATATGGTGCATTGGATCTTTGAGCCGGGGCAGAAAGTGTTGCTATTTAATTCA